>CAVMKJ010000012.1:0-25920 GCA_963682055.1 Primula veris
TCTCTCTTTCTCTTCATGTGTCGTCTTATCGGCATGAGCCAGGGCTCTGGTTCAGCCTGGTTTTGAATTTCGCTGAGTCGTTTATCTCACGCGAAAAGCTGTCGACCTTGAAATCGTCAGTGTGGAAGGGGAAAGGCGCGTCCTAAATTTCGGGACAGCGCTGCCGGGGCTTGAACCCGGGCTTAATTCGTGCGTCGTTGGGGTGTCTCAACCGCTTCCTTGTGAAACGCGACGCGTCTGGACCTCAGTCCGCTGCGGTATAGCTGGCAAAAGGGCCTCGCTAATAACCGCATTACTTTCTTTTTCATTTTTCTTCACCGGCCTCGTCGCCATCTGCGACTCGAGGGGTGGGGGAAGGGCTCTCCTTGAGCAGTCCTTCTTGCCGTCTCGTCCCTGCGAATGCTGCTGCGGTCATCCACGTCTGCTGGTGGGCCCACGTCTGCTGGTGGGGAGATGGCCGTTAGGCCGGCGAGTGGGGCTAGTGCTGCGGGCGGCGCCCGAGGACACTGTTGCCGGCCTCCGGGCGCGTCTCTGGCGCCCACCCCGGAGAAGGGCGAGTGAAGTGGATGCGATGGTGCCCCTGGGGCAAGCGTGGGCGACAGGGCTCTACTTCCGGTTAGGCTGAACCCGTCGGCGACCGGACGCTGTTCCCTTCTCCGGAGCCCGCGGACAGCGTGAGGAAAGGGGGGAGCTGCGCGACCGCCTCCTGGCGCCAGGCGCGGCCGCGACTCCGTGGTGCTCGTCCTTTTCCCAAAGGGAGAGGAGCGGTGGGTGTCCCGGTTCACTCCACTATGCTGGCGGCCCGAGTCCCGTGCATCAGTCGACGAGACCAAGGCCGTTCAGCGGTGCGCCGAGGTGTTGATCAGGCACCTCGGAACGCCTCCTGCCGGAGCAGGGTGGTCACCGGGGGCACCCCCCCGCGCCACGCCCTTTCGGGGTAGTGGAGCGTGCGGGGGTAGGGGGGACGCAGGGACGGCGGGGCGGACTTAGCAAGTCCGTTCGAGAGGCGGCGGCATGGGCCGCACTCTCCAGGCCGCTTCAAGGGCACTGGCCAGGTTGTCGTGCTTGCCGTGGTTGACGAAGGCGGTGAGCATGTCGTCGTCAAGCCCCTCAGCAAAAGTTTCCACCATCATTTTCTGGATGTTGCCTTCGTCCAGGCCAGGGTACGCGCCGCGTACTAGGTCGCTGACTTGAGTGGCGAACTCGTCCAGTGTCTGATCGGCCTGCTGCTTGCACTCGTGGAGCTGGGCTCGGTAGTGGCGGTGGTCGCGCCTTTGGCCGAACCTCTGCCTGAAGGCGTCGTCCAAAGCAGCGTAGTCGCCGTGCTGTTCCAGGGGGAGGAAGCGGAGTACTTCCAGGGCCTTGTCCGTGAGATAGGAGCCCAGGTGCATGCCCTTGGCGGCGTAGTCCCAGCCGCGGACAGTGGCGATGCGCTCGAACTGGAGGCGGTATAGGTTGTAGTCGCCCTGTCCAGCGTAGCGCTCAGGAATTGGCAGGCGTGGTTTGTGCGACGTTATTTTGTTCAGAGCCTGTGCCAAGGCGGCGATGCCGTCCATGGGCTCTTGTGGTGGCGGCGGCGCCGATGCAGCTGGCGCAGCTGGTGTGGCTGGTGCAGCTGACGCTCCTTGGTGGCTGGCTTGGCTGCCGCCGTGCTGAGAGGACGCTGGCACGCTGGAGTGCAGCGACGCCGAGCCCGACGCGCCTGCAGCATCACGTGAGGCATGGTAGCCGTAGTGAGCGCGGCGGTCTCTGTGGGCCCGGCGGCGTTCGCGGCGTCGGCGTTCGTGGCGTCGGCGTTCTCGTCGCCGTTCGTGCCCGCAGTAGTATTAGGTAGGGGCTTCCTGACCCAAATCGGCAGGCATGACGTCAACCATAGAATTGTGTTTGTGCTGCCATATTGTTTCGTTTTTTGATAGAAAGTCAGGGTTAATAAGCGAGATATTTCAGTATTGTTATATTTTATTTACATTCAAAGCTTACACGTCCATGCAGTGCGCGGTTTATACCAAAATTCTTTTGGTATAAACCGCCGCACCTGCAGCCCATGGTGTTGGCACATAGGATTTCGGCATTCTCTAATGGCCTCTCTATCACGCTGCTCGTTGATGTTAAAGCGCACACCTGGAGGCGGAGCATTGTGGTTGTGAGGCGCTGGAGCTCTCGCGTATCCATTCCGCGCCTCTTCCTTACGCTGCTCCGCTCTCCATCTGTCCAGAGACTCATACATTTCTTTCATGAGCTCCTCGTTGGTAGACATGCTGAAACAGATTGTTTTAATTATAATATCGTAACGAAGAATCGTGATGCTGTTCCGGTGGAAGAGGCAAAATAAAAACATGTGAATAATAAAATTAATTTTATTTCATTTATTTACATACATACAAATCATACTCGTTTTAAAACAATAACAATTTCGGATTCGTTATCCGTAGGGTTTCGATCTACGTAACAATTAAGAATTTCAGCTTGACCGGATGCCAAAAGGATCATTAAAACAGTTTGAAGTGTTCCTAGGTATGTAATTGATGTCGGTGTCTGTGCTTCATAAGTTCGTGTTGCTCCGTTGTTGTAGATGATTTTGATCGTTCCGTCGCTCTTTAGATGAATTGTAGCATAGAGATTATCGGCCACTGCCATAGTTTTTTCTCCTACACAATAGATAATTACAAATATAATCACTACAACGTGGTGGCGCAAATATGACTAAAAGTCCGTCGTTGTCAAGTAAGATAGAATCCTGAAAGATGTAATGCAAGTCTTGTGTTAAATAATTTAAAGCACACCATATTCCATATGCAAAACAATTAAAATTTCCATAACAAAATCTCCTATCTCTTAATGTGAGAATGTCGTGTCTATAATATTCTGTAACGATGTTCAGGGTTTCAGGCGCGATGATTATTGTTGCAAACTCTCTAACCATCTAAAACATAAAACAAAGACACTTTTTAACATAGCTTTATTATTAAATGAAAAACATCATCCGGTGTAACTGTAAACTGGCATTTATATATTGAAAGTCCTTGTTCTGTAGTGCGCCTAAAATAATCATGTACTATAATAAGACTGTGTCTAAATGTGGAAGAGTGGTGTTCGAAGACTTCTCCATTCAATCGTAATTCCGTCACATTATTTGATTTAATAGTAATCATTGCGGTCATCTACAACAAAAAAAGAAGAGCATCATTTAACAATATCATTATGTGCAACCAACACCGCTATCGTCACTATCCCATACGACTTCAAGTGGTGATGACATTTCGAATAACAGATATGTTTCATCGGTGTGATTCACTAACTGTACATTATAAATAAAATAATTCCTTAACGCTATGAATCCAAATATAGAGTACAGCTTAAAAATAAACTCTTCAGTCGTCGCTGCTCCTTCAACAACATACACATCGCCTAGAATGGTGTCTTGAATTTGAAGGCTCATCATTCTTGAGCAGTGGATTTTAAGGCTACCGCGCTGCATGACCTATAATGAATTGATTCGATCAGTTACGCAGATCGGTTAGTTTTTATATTAACTGCCCCAACCATCGCAGTTAATCGTGATGGACAACCATAAAAATTCCATCTCCGTTTAATTATTTATTTCGACAACAACAACAACCACACTAGCCTAGTCCGACCTTACCAAACCATTAAGTTTAAGTGTTTTTTTTGGTTTTATGATTTTTACAATGATTTTTTATATTAACTGCCCCAACCATCGCAGTTAACTCGTGATGGACAACCACTAACATTCCATCCCCGAAATTTAAAATATTAACACGCTCCAGCCGACGGTTCTGTCGCCGGTCTGCAATTAGATGGGTTACTACACAACCTAGAAACTACAAGGTCAGTAGAGTAAAATGAAAGCCATTTAGCTAAACCAATCGCATTGTTCAGCGCACATGTATAAACAGGTACGCCGTGACAAGGCAGAAGACAGGCAGGTGATTTAATTCCAGTATGTTTAGGTAGCGGAGCACCAAATTCGGTTTGAAGGTCAATAAATGTACGTTTCGTCAACTTGCTGAGAACCGCACAAGCCACCGGACCATACGCATACAATGCAGTAGCTCGCTCGACAGCACGAGAAAGGGTTTTTACCATCTCAGAGTGAGACACCCATCCCTCCTCCCATCGTATGCCATGCGTTGCATTCGTCAGTTGACTATTGGCAGTACGTGTATCGTCACTGAGGTCCGTCCAGTTCATAGGACATTTAAAGACGAAATGACCCACTCGATCATCGTTGACTGATGCGATACCCACTTCCTTCAAGATTGCCCGTCCCTGATCATCTTCAAATGCGACGTAGTCCACAACGAGACTCATGGTGACGTATTGAGTATTGATCAGATATGAATCGCCTTATATAGCCAAAGGACGGCATATCTGACCTACACATTTACATGTTCTAGTGCCAAAAACGTTATTATACAAGGCGCGGACATTAACGTCTGAATTTCCTTTTCTTAATTCATCGACGTACATTTTTGTTGTGATACCTAAACTGCGGCATAGCAAATACGTTGCGACGTATTTTCCGCATGTGGAGGATGTTAAACCTTGAAGAGGACTAGTATTAAAAAGCAAACCATCACCTCCATTCGTCGCGATAAAATTGGATAATGATTCGTTTGAGGGTGGACAACCGTAAGAATCAAAGAATTCTACTTGATTTTCGGTAAGAAAGAACCCCACCCAATGCTCGCCAGTTGATTTAGAGAAGGCTGTATTGCAAACAATGAGAGAGGGCCTTTGTGTCAAATAGTATGTCGGCAATTGATCTAGTGCGAATACACCTACAAAGTATAATCTCGTTGCAGGATGACTGGAAAGATCGTTTTGTAACTGGTTCGTGGTTAAAACGTCTGATTGTTGTTTAACCATGATGACATTAACTTCACATTTGCTTTAGAACAGTTCCAGCGTACATTCCTGTGATACTTATCACCGTGGTTTAAACAACATGTCTGAGAATCATTTAAATTTATATCCCTTCGAATAGCTAAATCTTCAATATTGAAAATCTTAAATTGGTCGGAGTAATCGAATAGTAAATAGGACATTTCCCTTTGTTGTACATTATCTGCAACAATGATGTTTCGCGCTGGCCATGCTCTACCGTACCGCATTAGATCGCACATCAACTTGAGAATCGGAATCAGTTTTTGATTACCATCATCCCATCGGATACCACTTGCCATATCAAACCTCTTAAGAGGAGCATCGTTGGTTAATTTTGGTGATTTTACTAAAAATGTTAACGCATCACAAGAACATAAATTTTTAATTTCAAAACTAATTTCTTTAACTATTCGTCTGCCAGCACGTGTCGGCGCAAACCGGCAATCTACTACACACCATTCGTCGCGTAGAGCTTTGTTTAAATCCATACTATTAAACTTATACACCAAATCGTCCATCATTATCACAAAGAAACGTAAATACTACGATTCTTATCAATTTCAATTACGCCGCCTTCGCGTAAAGAGTAGATTACAAACGTTACCGTTTCACTCAAGGCTGTTTTAAACGTTGCCTCGATGCGAATGTTTCCAACGGGAGTTAGAGACGAATGTGATCCAATGGATGTACTTGACCCTTCCGCACTTAGATCAACTGCAAATAAGCAATACCCATGACGGTATCTGTCCAGACTAATAATTGGTGATTCAGACTGGCCTAAAAGACCAGTAGCTTTGAGCAATTGATGGTAACCCATGACATGCAGGTTTGTGTTAAAATCTAAAGGACCTATTCTATGCTGTACGCCATTCACACTGATTATTAAATCGGTCACATCGAAATGTTTGAAACAAAGTGGGTTAGCTTTCATATCTCCCGCAAATGCAGAGTTGTCGACGATACCAATGAGTATTAACGAAGGCAATCGGCCGCTGAACACGTTATCGAGTGATACGAATCTCTGTCCTTTAGCAGCGGTGATAGCTTGCACTTCAACGTGCTGAAGGGGTATAATGGCATTGTGTTCTTGAAATGCGCGTGCCTGTCCTGCCAAGACAGCAGGATTTATGTGACAAATTTCAGTGTACAATGTACAGTCCGTTAATTTAAAGACAGCGTCGACAGGCTCCTGATCATTAGCTGCAAGTAATGTGAATGCTGATCCATTAAGGTTAAGATTGATTGCCAGATCAATACCGTTGGGTAAATACAAATGTGAATTGAAAATATCACCATGAAGTCGTGAAATAAATTCAACTTCGCCTTTATCTTGAATAGTAGTACCGCGACTTGTGACTGATGCGTTGGTAGCGGCATGACCGCTTATGTCATCTCCACCATCAATTCCAAATCCTCCAGAAGCCAAATGACAATCGGCGTCCATCTTGTCACTTGTAAGAAGTGCTTCGATAAATGCTCGATATGCATAATTATCAGAATTACGAGTTATTGTCGTCCCATTCAACTGTACCTCAATCGAGTTTATTAATGTCTGACCCAAATAGTTTATGAAACTGTACTTGTTTGCAGTAACGCCAACATCGGCCTTCGTCGTGACTTTAAACTTGAAATAAAAATACGTACGAGACAAATTGCGGAAGAAATCTGAACCTTTTCCAGGGTGGTAAAATTCAATGCGTGTCGATGTAGCTCCCACGCTATTAACAGGTTTAAGTGCTATAGTTTCATAGCCAATCTGACTCGTTTGAACGGCTTTTGGTTTAAAAAAATCTAACTCGGACTTGACTACCGGAACAAACTGACTGGAGCTCGTCATATTGATGAAGTGTTTGTCTGTCGTCAATGCAAAGTTATTTATACCCCGCCGAAAATATCAGCCTTCGTTCTCTGTCGTCTTTGCTTGGTTCTACGTTTTGTCTTTTTAATTTTCTGTCCCTTTGTGACCTTGGCTTTCTTTGCGGGGCGCACACGACGTCGTCGTCCCGCTCCGCGCATGCGTTTTGTCATATTATCTCGCGTTTCAAGCGCTCTCCGCTTTGCAATCTCTTTTATACTAGACGTGCTTCCATCGGAGGCTGCTATATCTGACACTATGTTTGCACCAGTACGCAAAGCAGCTTTTCCTAGAGCCGATGCTCCCGATTTAAAAAGAGGGGACACAAAAGAGACGATGTTACGAAATATACTTCCTAGACCACGTCCGCGCTGACGAGTAAATCCTGCTCGATATACCGGACCTATTCCAAAATCATAGTTCCCCCCAGTTTGCTGTAAGAAATGATTTGCGTAAGGATCCATGATTAAATGACAGTTGTGCTTGTTACGCAAGGCATTTTATATGTAAAGTGACAACAGTCGGTTCCGTTCCCGATTCAAAGGGATACAATTCACCCGTCTTGTCTGCGAGCATGATTGAAACAGTAGAAAAGGTAGTGCGTTCGAGCGGAAAATAATACCTATCATCAAAATTGAAAAAAGGACCAGCTTCAGGCGGTGGAATTATGCGAAGCAATTTTCCCATGTAATTGCCGACTCTGCTTGAAGCTAAAATGTCAGAGTAAAGGTAAATTAGACCAGCTGCATCGTCTGTGTCTGACGCATCGCGTTTTGCGCGTTTTGCAGGCGGACCAATGTCTTGCAAAACATACATTCCTCCTTCCTGATTCGTGTCCTCCACGACGCTTATTTTAGCCATATCAACCAAATGATCAATAAACGTATTGCAGTACGATTCGGCCGGTGCATATACACAAATACTATCCATCATATCTTTAATGGAATCATAACGCAAATCCACAATGTTGACGTACTGATCTTTTTCTGGACCGACTCTGACAGTAGCAGCAACTTTCGTCGCTGTTTTTTTCCCTGCATGCTTGGGTTCTTTTGCATATTGTGTTTGGTACTCTATCAATTTCTGTTTAACGAGCTGCATGTACGATGCATTGAGCGTAAGCGTCATTTGATAGTAAAACGAGCGCACCGATTCGTACACGAGAGGTTTAATAGCGATTGCAGCTTCAGGTCCTATCTTTACTTGCACATGCTTTGAGGGCAATTCAACCGGATCTACTACAAAAGCATCCTCTTCGTCGGCGCCACCGTCTCCTGAATATATGCGGAGGGCAACATCGCGTAATTGTGTTACAAAAGTATGCGATACAGAATTGGAAGGTGCATAATCAATTATATGATCCAACAAATCACCAATCGATTCAAACCGGAGGCTAAAAATGCCGACTTTTGCAGTCGGTGTCAATGCTATGCGTATAAACGGTTGTAGTGGCAGTGGACGCTTACCAGCCTCCCTCTTCCCTTCAATGTAGGAGTTGGCATATTGTTTTATCCTAGTACATACCAATTTCAAAAAAGCAGTTGGCAAAACACGTGTCATCGCAAAGAAAAACTTGGTCGGATTTTCGTACACGCCATACTCGACAGAAAGAGCCGAATCATATCCCAATTTAACATGTACCGATCGATGTGGTAGGGAGGCGGGGTCTACAGTCATAGGAGCCGGTGCTGGCGGTCCTTCCGGTCCAACTGGACCTGGGCTCCCATCGTCCCCCTTAGGACCAGGAGGTCCCGGAGGACCCGGGACGCCGGCCGGACCAGGGGGACCGGTGCTACCCCTACTTCCGGTCGGCCCCTGCTTTCCAGCCTTGCCCTCCTTGCCAACCCGCCCCTCCTTGCCTGTCTTCCCTTCTTTTCCCTGCTTTCCTTCCTTTCCAACACTGCCGTCTTTTCCGGCCGGTCCGGGAGGGCCCGCGGGGCCGGGAGGACCCGCGGGGCCGGGGCTACCGTCCTCCCCATCACTTCCGTCGCTTCCGTCCACACCGTCCTCCCCGTCAGAACCTGGCTTCCCGTCCATCCCGGGGGGGCCGCGCTCACCTCTAGGCCCAATAGGACCTCTGTCGCCGACCGGTCCGGGGGGGCCAGGCCACCCCCTGTCACCCTGCACCCCCATTGACCCCGGTTCCCCCGGGATCCCCTGAGCACCTCGGGGACCCTCCCTTCCCTCACTTCCGGTCGGTCCTACGTCTCCGGGATCGCCGTCCTTTCCTTCGGGCCCGCGCTCACCGACGGGACCGTCCGCACCCCGCTCGCCCTGCGGCCCTACAGCCCCTTCCCTGCCAATGGGTCCGACAGTTCCGGCAGGACCCGGAAGCCCCTGACTTCCTATATCGCCCTTTTCACCGGGCGGCCCCCTCTCCCCCGCCGGCCCGCGCTCCCCCCTCGCACCGGCAAGCCCTTGCAGCCCCTGATCCCCCCTCTCCCCCTGCTCCCCTTGACTCCCCGGAATCCCAGCCGGCCCGGTCGACCCGACCAATCCCTGACGGCCGACTGGACCGGGCGGGCCCGGACGACCATCGGCGCCCCTCTTCCCTTCAACCCCGTCTTTTCCGATGGGACCTTCAACCCCCGAATCCCCTCGGTCCCCCTTTGGCCCTACGTCACCCCTCGGCCCCTGCTTACCGGTGTCCCCTGGGCGACCAGTCTCCCCAATTAATCCACTCGGACCACTGGGTCCAAGATCGCCCTTGGGTCCGACAGCCCCAACGGGACCGACTAAACCTCGGTCTCCCGGGGGGCCGACAGGTCCGATTTTACCCTCGTCACCTTTGACACCCGCCTCACCCTGCTTTCCCGGCTCCCCCGTAAAGCCCCTGGCGCCCATTGGTCCAATAGGTCCAATATCACCCTGCCTACCGTCTATTCCGTCGTGTCCATCGCGTCCGACAGGTCCTGGCAGCCCCTGTGGACCAGCCACCCCTGGGTCGCCCTGACGCCCCGGTTGACCTTGAATTCCCACGTTTCCGACGTCACCTTTTGGCCCTTCCGGTCCTGTTTGACCGGGAGGGCCCTCGATGCCCTGTTCACCTCGACTCCCGCTTTCGCCCTTTTCGCCTCTTGGCCCGACGGGGCCTTCGAGTACTTTCGTTTCCCCGGGGACCCCCTGCGGTCCTTCCTCTCCTCGCATTCCCTTCGGTCCTGCGGGGCCGCGCTCCCCGACGGAACCGGAAGGTCCTGGAGGTCCCGTTTGACCTCTGCCTCCGACATCACCCTTAGGGCCCGGGTCGCCAGGTGGACCAGATGGTCCAGACACACCCGGGGGTCCGATGTTGCCAGTACTGCCCTTAGGGCCAGGCAAACCTGCCTGACCGACCGTGCCAGGTGGCCCCGGGTCCCCTTTGGGGCCCTTAGGGCCTGGTTTGGCATCCAAACCGGTTTTACCATCTGGGCCCTGAGGTCCATGTGGCCCTCTTGGACCCTGGACGCCCCTGGGCCCCTGTGGGCCGTCCCTGCCATCGTCACCCTTCGGCCCACGGACGCCCTGCTCGCCCTTCCCTCCCCTAGGTCCATCCACCCCCCTCGGCCCACGAATGAGCTGACGCTCAGTACTGGAAGTATATTTTTTAAGCTTCGCTTCGTTTGCAGAAACGTAAACACTCGTCACTGCTACACCCCACGATTTGTTTGGATTAAGATGGACGGGTTTCGCGAGTTGCGTCGTATAGTGGGAAAGAGAATTATTCGGGTAAAATTCCCGTGACGAGTCTGACGGAAGGAATAAATAAACGTCGTCTTCATCATACGCGATACTCATCTCAATCGACTATCGTGCTCGCATCCACCCACCTGTTCATACTACTCGGGTACCCCAGAAACTTGACGAATATTTCGCGTGCGCCCTGAGAATTTACTCTACGTTTTATAATTTTTTCAATTTTGTACTTACTGGTATCGGGGTCAAAGTCTTGTACGGGACTCAGTTCTTCTTCGTAAACACCGCCAGCAATCGAATCACCGTTTAAATCCTGCAGGAAATATACGGGGTTCGGTAAAACGCCGGTCGCGTGTCGCGTCTGCACACTGACGATGCGAAAGATCTCCTCGGTAAACGATTGCGTGTACCCGCGTGCGAAGGCGTCTGAAGTACGATTAATGAGGAGTCGCACGAATTGTCCGGCTTTATATTTAGGATCTCGAACGCGTCGCGTTTCCCGCACGTATTTATTCATCCAAAGACGAAAGGTATCGACCTTGCCGACGTCGGCAGGTGCCAGTCCGGTTTTCGAATGAATACTCTGATTATATGCAGTCACGACCTGCGGGAGAATCGACCTGAAATCGTAACTACCGCGAAAATAGAATATGCGCCATAATCTATCGCGTAAAGTACGATTAAACCTTTCGACTACTGCCGCTTTGACGACGTTTCCAGTCACGCGAAACTTTATTCCTTCTCGTTTGAGCATGCGTTGAAACTCTCCACCGAGAAACTCGCCCCCCGAATCGGACTGAAGCCATAAAGGTTTTCGTCCGCCGGACCTAGCCAATATCGCAGTGAAGGCGCGTGCCGCTTCCGCGGCCGTTTTTCGCCTCATCGGCTCTACCCAAGCGAACTTATCGAAGATATCTATAACGGTGAGCAGACAAGTGAAGGGATGGTTATACTCTCGTATATTCTGAGTGATGACGAGATCGCATTCCCACGTACGATCGGGTCCCGTCGCACGGTAGAAATTCGACGGAAACACCCTCCTACCGAGCTTGTGAATAGTGTATGTGGGTTGTGCTTGCAGCCATCGAGTGACCGCCCGTTTGCCGAGACCCGGTGCGTATCGTTTTAATTTTTCTACGGATGAGAATGAGGCGGGGTGCGCATGATCGTAATAAATCGTAGCTAATCGTCCGAGTCCTCGTCTCTGTCCCGTCGTGGACTGAACGCCTGCGACAGACGCCGTCTTCGTTTCGACCAATTTTTTATTTCCGTCCATCTAGGATCCTCTGCGATATTTACCGGCGTTTGCGGCGTGTCGAACGATTCCCACCTGGGCAGAGACGTACCCACCTTACGAGATCTCAAATTGCGCGAACGCCCCTCGTTTATGACACCGCTATACGATTTGCGACGCCGGCGAGGCTTGGCCGGCCTAGCCTGGAGGCCCCCGCGGGGGGTCCCCGCTGCAGCTGCAGCGGCAGCTGCAGCAGGTTTTTTCGGCTCGCGTTTAATAGGCGCGGTGAGCTGCTGATTGAACCCCGTTGTTTGCAGCGATCGAGAATTTGGCTTCGTCTCAGTTGATCGATCGCGGAACCACGTTAGAATGTTTTGCATTCGGTCATACAGCTGTTTATATTTCTGGTATTTCACGACGTCGCGTTCTGTGTACAAAGGTCGCGCCACTGCCGCTTCATCCGTCGGCGCTCGTCGACCGCCAGCTCGCTTTCGTTTACGTTTTAATGCCGGTTTTCCGCGTTTTCGCTTGGGAGACAGAACGTCGTTCAAGTCAGTTTGTATGCGCTGTAATTGATTTCGCTTCAACTCTCCGTCTATATCAACGTTTCCACCCTTTTGACTTAATCCTAATGATGACATTTGCGCGTCGGAAAGTAAGTAGTACTTATCGTAGCCGGTTACCATTCCTAAAACATTAATTTAGATAATATACCCGTTAACACAGTGCCTAAAAGTGCAGGCAGAAATCCACCGCGCTGAGATAGTATTCGACGCTTGTTTTGCCACGAGACCTTCGAATGAGGTTCACTGAGCCTGCGTAAAGCCGTCTTGTGTTTAGTCAAAACACGTTTACAGCGAGGTGTAACAGGTTGATTTGAGGACAGCACGTTCAATGAACACTCTGAAAGGGTTGTGATTAAATCCTTATCTGCACCGGTTAATATACGTTTTCTCAACTTTTTATCTGCGGAATTAAGTACATGAAGTAAGTACCAATGCTTTCGAAGTCTTTCCCGAGTTTTGCACCGTTTCCTCTTTCCAACCATTTTCCCCAGAGATGGCGTCAGCGGCAGGGCAATAAACTAATTGGGCTATATCGTCTGGAAATATATTTGTTCGGAACCGGAGGCAGGGATTGACAGTCGCAGGATGGCAGTCGACAACGAAGTAACTGTATTGTTTCTGCGTTGTCTTCTCGTACAATTGTGTGAGTTCACGCCAATTGGAGGGACTGATCTGTCGGAAAAACGTACCGGCTTGGGCCTTGTCCCTGATTGCTCGAAATAAAACGTAAACGTGAGTGTTGAGCGCTAACGTTCGCTGATTTTTCCCGCCGGCGAATAGATTTTGAACGACGAGACACACTGTCTGTTTATCGTGATGTGAACCGCGTGTAAAGAGATTGAGAACCGCTTGGCTGTTGACTGCTTCCTGCTGGCAGTCGTCTATTATAATTAAGGAGTTTGAAGGAAATTTGGAAAAGTCTGATGGTAGTCCTTTATGAAACGATACGTTCGATTTCGACAGTCGGGCACGAGGGACAGCTTCCTCGTTTCCGTAAAAGCACCAAATAATTTTATCGAATGAATGTTGAAATAATTTTGCAGCGTGTTCGACGAACCGACAACACCAAACTGACTTTCCACTTTGACTCGCACCAGATACGATCCACAATGCAGGGTGACAAAAGGACATGCCTCGTTTCAATTTTGTTTATTTATACATTCCAGATCTAAGTACAGTGCTACGGCATACGTCCACAGTCTGGTTGTGTGGTCGTATGCCGATTCCGAAGCTTTTATATGCTTGACAAGCCGAAGGTTTGGATATTCTTTCCTTGCCATAAAAATAAGATTCTGACTTGCCACACACATCAACCGACGGACTTTTCGTTGGATTTTTCCTTGTTTTAATTTTCTGGTGACAGTGTCCAACCGAAGATAAGCTTTGTGTTGTACGTGCTGACCGACCTTCAGCTGAACACTGTCCGCATCTAATGATCTCTTAAGAGCGTCCCTCGTCTTGAAGAATTGGCTACTGAACAAGTCAACGCTATCGCACGGACCAGCTGGATGCATCCTACAAATAAAAAAAAATTAAACACCCTCTGCGTACCCGTGCGGTACTAGCGCATGTGCAGAGGAATAGGCCGATTTGTCATCAAAGCAATTTAAAGCTATCCGATTACTTTTCATAGTGTACAACACAAAATTGGAGTTTTGGATTTGAATCTGATGGGCGTAAATGCATTTGTTGCTTGAAAGACAATAGCGATAGTCATCCAGAGAAATCCTTTTTTCAACAGCGCGTCTTGATAATCCTTTTAATTTCTTTCTGGTTTCCCCTTGACATTCTATTGTATATGCTTTGCTTTTGATAAAGTAAGCTTCTTTTATTATACGACCAGCAAATTCGTCTTTAACACACATCAATTTGGATTTGTTTTTATCCGAGTAAAGAAAGTGATTCGAAGGGTAATTTGAAGTGTCTAAAGTATCGCTCAATTTCTTCAACTCTTCGTAGACATCTTCAGACATAATGTGAACATAATATGAATCTGTATCAACATAGCACAATGTTATTCGATCTTGAAATGTGGGTTTAAGTGTGAAATAATAATAACTATAAAGTAGTGCGCGTGCATTTTCTAGAGTACAAAATCCTAAAATATACGGACGGTCGAGCGTTATGCAATGCGGTTTATACTCGACAGCGCAAAGACGATCACTAAGAATTGAAAAACCGACAAACTGCGGAGATTGAACGTAATACTTTAACTGCTTAGCTGTGCTTACGAGTTTGACGCATTTCTGTTTGCGTTTAGACAGGAGAAACGATCCGAATGTCGAATTCATAGCTAACTTAATAACGTCACTTTCAAACTTACTTTTCGCATTTCGTCTCAACACAATGTTACTATCTACCCACTCCCTTAACCAGTATGTCTGATTGTACACTAAGACTTTATGTATTTTCTTAATTTGTAATCCTAGTTTTAAGTATACGAGTAGAGGTACTGCGCTTATAACTAAATTATCTTTGTCAAAATGAGTTGCGACAAGTTTATTATTTTTATTAGGGTGTTTAAGATTATAGGTACGCAAAAGCTCCTTTTGATAATCGGTCAACATATCAAAAGTTATATTAATATTAGTCGGACACAGTGGGAAATTTTTGGTTGCTTTCTTTACTTCCTCTGGGTAATGGAGGTCGAGCTGAAATATGTACCCGATGTCACTGTTAACGTCTATTTTGTACACATCTAACTTTTGTATTTCCGCTGTCGTCAGCCAACGATATCCTCCTATCGGCATTTTAAACGCAAACTGCGCGCTCGGATACAGAGAATTTTGGTCTAAAAGCAGACCGTAAGACGACGGTTTTGAATCATCATAAGATTCCAAGTGCTTGTTATTCGGTATACTAGACCTACAAAATACTTGACTCAGACCACCTCTTATACCAGATTCTATCATTAGATACTGATCTGGACAGTGGAATAATTGCATACGAACTTTACTCAGTTTCAAACACGCTTGGAAGTAAAAGCTAGGACTGCTTATGAAATGCAAACAATCAATTCCGTATTGGACATAGTTTACTGTTCTAAATTTCTGCATGCAACAGGCCAATAAAAGAACATCACATATCGTGTAGATATGTAAGTAGTCGCGTATCGATTTGCATTTAAATCTGTCAAATATAAGAAGTGACTGTTGATACTCGCTCTCAGTGATGTTACTTTCTCTCAGAGATGAATAAAATTTATCGTACGATGGAAGACATCTTTCGTCTAATTTACTTTCATCTGTTATGTATTCATAGCAAAACGACTGTTTTGAATTCTGCAGCAAGGTTCGTTCTTCAATATTCGTGAAATACTGCTCAAAAATGCTATAATCACCCGGCGCTAATGTTTTAACTATATTCTCTAAACTCGAGGGCATAAAGTTGAAGGTATCAACAAATTTTAGCTGATTAAATGTAAATGATTTGTATTTCTCCTTAGTTTTAGCTATTATGTAGATCTTGTCGGTAAATGAGTTGAATTGATCAGCGATTGAGTTTAATATGAAAAATTGATCATAGCACGTTAAGTTATGAGCACAGCAAACAATCTTTGTTTTGAGTTTTAGTTTTAAATTACATGGGTGGCATAAGACACTTTGAAACTTACCTGTATAATGAGAGTGATGTCGAACTCTGGGCTCCTGACCGAAGGGCCGCATGCATTTTTCACATACAGGAACACTTTGTACGCGACGGATTTCATCGTTAGTTAACGGAAGCATGGGCTTTGCAGGTAATGTTAACAGTTTATGCGCCTCCGATTGGAGAGAGTGTAAAAGTTGTTTACCGGCATCTTTTCCGCTGTAAACGACTGGCTTAGTAAATAGATTTCCACTGGAATCAACGGTAGCGTAACAAAATGTATGAGGAACGTGAATTTGCTGCTTGCGAGTCCAACTCGACTCCGGACTATTGTCCGCGCCTTCAATAGTAGGCAAACAACATTCAAAGTCAAACACGATAAAAAAGTCTATTATTTCAGTGAAATCCATGCGATTAAAAGTCAACCAAGCCTGCTCTTTAGTAGGCAATATAGTCTTTTGAGGCGAAAAGGATTCGCACAATTTAACATGCTCATCTCTCCGACAGCACGTAGAAAAAGAATTTAAGCAATAATCGCAATAGTAATTTGTACGATGTCCCTTTTTTTGTTGACTTGCAAACAGCCGTGATTTGTTTCTTATGCAGATGTAATGAGAATTTAGGAATAACAAATCTACGGTTACAACGTTTGGTCCGCGTCTTTGCGAAATACGCATAGGGTAATATTCTTTACGATCGGATGTGTATCCAAATACATTTACTCCAATTGAAGGATTGTTGCTTTCAAATACGGAGATTTGTTTTATCGATACTGGAAATGTTAACCCTTTAGTATTTATTAAATGATCAAACCTTTCATAGAATCGCGTCTTCTTACAGGTAATTTTTGGTACCTGATCTGCTAGAATATTAGCTAATATTGCATATTTGAAACATTTTTCGTTTGTGTCCTTAACGTCGATACAAGATTTAGATGGTTTGAAATCAAAGATTTTAGTCTTATTACAGCCTCCTTTGAGAGGAGTGTAGCGCACAATATTTAGCTCGAATTGTAAAATTCTGTCTAAAACCCATCCGCTCCCGTGTTCAGAATATTCATCTAATTGACGAATAAGGTCCATCGAATTTGATTGAATAATCTCAGCGACTTGCGTTAGATCTAAACCAATTACAGTAAAGACGCTTGAGCGTAAATGCGCTTCTATAGAAATATCCTCTTGATCTGGTGACAAAGTAGGCTTGGTCAGTAATAGCTTAGTATACAAATAACATTTGAGTCCGTGCCATGATTTAATTAACAACACTATAATTCTTAAGATTAACGGTAATGTATCTAGTATTGCATAATTTAAATCAATTTCAGATCTGCCAATAAGTCGAAATGTACATTTAATTGCATTTTTATCAATCGAATGAATAACGTCAACATTTGATCCAAATTTCATTTCATTCATTGCTTCTTCCTCTACATCAGATTCGTCAGAAAGCGTCTCGACATTTTGATGTTCTCTGAATATATGTTTGTTTAAACTCTGTCTGAATGAAAATGTTTTTTTGCAAATAGAACAAGCATAATTAAGCAGCTTGTGCAAACGCAGTCTGTGGTTAGATAAACTAGATTTATGGGCGTATGATTTAGAACAGATTTCGCAATGAAATCGGTTTTTCATATCTGATCTTCAGTTAAATTCCAACCGACACGTTTTTCCGTTGCCTCAGCGTCAGGATCAATTTCAAAATGCTCGATAGTTTGTTTTTTAAACTTAACGCCCGCAGTGGGAACAAATGTCAAAGACGCAAGCTCCTCTCCTTTAGTAATAGAATATTTTTCAGAAATACTAGACGATAATCCTAAATAAACCGGTTCTGCACTAGCTTCGTGTATCAGCAACGTATCAACGTAAAGACCTTTCTCAAACGTACTGTTGTTACTCTTACCGAGAACTAGACCGACTGTGTTTGGAGCAAGCTTTGTAATTGTTGCTTGGGTTGGGATCACGACCGAATCTTCAGGGTCAATATTTAAAATAGTGACAGCTGATGTCAAAGTGACAGTACTACCATCAATCCGAGTGTGTCGGTCGGAAAGCGTCACTTCTGTCATTCTGCGTCCTCGAACTGCACAATGACGCTGTTTGACGTTGCTAGTTTTCCTTTGTATGTTAAGGTACAAATTTGTCCGTTGTTTAAACAATTATTAAATTCGACAGTATCCTCAGCTAAATGTTGGAAACGCTGTGGCAAGATGACACGGCTGATGATTCCTTGGTCTCTCTGTATATCGCAACACACTCGTTCGCCGTAAATGGTATGTAAAGTGTCAATTTTCAAAATCTTATAGGCAACTCCCTCGGCTAGTTCGCTAATTCGCACAAAGGATGGTGGATTGGAGAGACTGTTGAGTTTTTCCCGCAGAAAACCTGCCATATGTTACACTTACCTTAAAGAAAGGATGGATTTGTTGCTTGCTGACTTGGAAATAGGTTGAGTAGTTCTTTATTATTCGTCGATGCTGTTGTCACGCAAAATTTCTTCTTTAAACTGCAAAACAAATAAAATTATATCTTACGAAACAAGGATAATTTGTAACAAAAAAATGACTAGCGCACACGCCAAAAACGCAGGAGTCCGTAATAGAAAGAAGAAACAAAATAAGTAGTATCCACGGAATGAGATAAACGCGAGGTGCTTGAGAGGGAACAGGCACGTGCGGAGAATTCAGAATCATGAAAAAATCAAATGATACGTTCGCAGTAGGAATTTGCCTACAATGTGGATTTGTGCGCATGATTTGTAAACTAAATACCATAAGATGTTTTACGTACTGATAAACGAGAGGCTGTAGCAAATGTGAATAAATCAGCAAAAGGTTGAATGTAGAATGACGGTAAAAACCTGCAAGAAATTAAAAATCAATAGAATGTAATGTGCAACGCAAAACTACTAATTAAATTGCAATTTACACACCGTTAAGATGTGTAATCAGCGATAAGAAAAGATGCAGATTATGGTGTTGATCGAAAAACCTGAAAACAAATAAAAGATGCTTAATGTGGTACGCGATGCGAAATTTAAACAATACTCGGTGCAGGAGGTAAAAATCCCGCCCGCTGTGTCATCCCTATAGCGTCGCCTAACCACCCTACATTTTGTCCCATCTTACAATACGGAGTCAATTCAATTTCAATTCAAAGCGCCGCCTCAACGGCGTGAACGAAAGACGAATGATCTGCCGCTCGGGGCAGGAGAGCAGGAGGTGCTGCAGCAGCGCGCTGCCGGCGGCTCCGCCTCTCCCCACTCCACTCCGCGCTGCGGTGCCTGCGCTTCGCTGCGCGCCGTTGCCGGTAGGCAACTGTTCGCGCGCGCTGCGCTGTCGGCGCGGTGGCACGGATGGGCTACGCCTCTCCCCACTCCACTCCGCGCTGCGATGCCTGCGTGTCGCTGCGCGCCGTTGCCGGTAGGCAACCGTTCGCGCGCGCCTGCGCTGCCGGCGCGGCGGCACGGCTATAGCGCGTCGCTGCGCGCCGTTGCCGGTAGGCAACCGTTCGCGCGCGCCTGTGTGGCTGGAGCACTGCGCTGCCGGCGCGGCGGCACGGCTGTTACGCGTCGCTGCGCGCCGTTGCCGGTAGGCAACCGTTCGCGCTGCCGGCGCGGCGGCACGGCTGTATCGCGTCGCTGCGCGCCGTTGCCGGTAGGCAACCGTTTGCACTGCCGGCGCGGCGGCACGGCTGTATCGCGTCGCTGCGCGCCGTTGCCGGCAGGCAACCGTTTGCACTGCCGGCACGGCGGCACGGCTGTATCGCGTCGCTGCGCGCCGTTGCCGGTAGGCAACCGTTTGCACTGCCGGCGCGGCGGCACGGCTGTATCGCGTCGCTGCGCGCCGTTGCCGGCAGGCAACCGTTTGCACTGCCGGCACGGCGGCACGGCTGTATCGCGTCGCTGCGCGCGCTTCAAGTACAAATCCGCCCACTGTGTCATCCCCTAGGCGTCGCCTAACCACCCTAAAATTTTGTCCCATCTTACAGTACGGAGGCTGCCTCAACGGCGTAAACGAAAGACGAATGATCTGCCGCTCGGAGCAGGAGAACAGGAGGTGCTAGGAGGTAACCACAGCCGCTGCGCGCCGCCTGCTCGCTCCTCTCCCCCTCTCCAGCGATGTGACGCGACTCGGCTCCACCTCTCCGCAAACCAGAGTGGAGTGGGGAGAGGCGGAGCCGCCTCGCTTCGCGGGAGAGGGGGGAGGGGAGCGGGCAAGCAGCGCGCGCTTGGCACTGGCGCGCAGCGGCTGTGGTTACCTCCTAGCACCTCCTGCTCTCCTGCACCGAGCGGCATATCATTCGTCTTTCGTTCACGCCTCGCGAATGCACACGTACTTACACACATACACAAGACGTCAGCAGTCGGACAAATCGATAACTTCAATGGTGTCCTCGTACACAGCTTCTTCTGTCCAAGATTCTTATGGTGTTCGAAAAACCTGAAAACAAATAAATGTTTAAAAACCGACTCTTAATGTAGTAGGCGATGCAACATTCAAACATAATATATTAACATACCAAAGATATTATGTAAGGGACGAATAGACAAGACGCAAAATGTCGACGATAATGACCAATACCTGCAAACAAAAACAACATGGTTTACAGCCGCGCCGCGCGCTGGAGGGAGGAGGTGCACACGCGGCGGCTCCGCCCTCTCCCGCTAAGCCGAGTACACTGTAGGGTTTTGATCTTAAGGTGGCCCCACAGTTGCCGATGCTGCGTCCGTCAGTCAGTCAGTCATGTGTTCAGGTCACTGTTTACTGGTTAACGGTCTTGTTTTCACCCTGTCATCTTATGAGTACAATACAAAATGACCATTCCGCCACAACAAACTTCGCAAGACTATGATTTGGATAATATTTAATCGCTGCCCCCCAGCCCTCGTCTGCCACGACGCTGCTTCCTCTGTTTTTCGGACAGCACGATTAAATATTACCCAAATCATAATTTTGCGCCGTTTATTATGACGGAATGGTGATTTTGTATCGTACTCATAAGATGACAGGGTGAAAAAATGTCCGTTAACCAGAAACCGTGACCTGAACACATGACTGACTGATTGACTGACTGACTGACGGACGCGGCATCGGCAACTGTGGGCCACCTTTATGGTTTCTCCCTACAGGTACCAACACAAAAGTATCGAGACAGCTTAATCGCAGCTATTTTTATACGTTTGGTTATTTTGCGACAACGACAAACGACAATTACAGATGGACAGAGTTTGCAGAATACTCACTAGGTTAGGATGCACTGGTGCTTATCAGCAGCTTGGAGTTAGCGAGGAGCTGGGAACCTTCGACGGATGCAGCAGCACTGCGATTAATGAACGCAACTGAAAAGATGTGTAAAAAATCCACCGGCACTGTTTTGATCTTATTTTTTCTCCCTACAGGTACCAACACAAAAGTATCGAGACAGCTTAATCGCAGCTATTTTTATACGTTTGGTTATTTTGCGACAACGACAAACGACAATTACAGATGGACAGAGTTTGCAGAATACTCACTAGGTTAGGATGCACTGGTGCTTATCAGCAGCTTGGAGTTAGCGAGGAGCTGGGAACCTTCGACGGATGCAGCAGCACTGCGATTAATGAACGCAACTGAAAAGATGTGTAAAAAATCCACCGGCACTGTTTTGATCTTATGGTTTCTCCCTACTAACACATGCTTTCTGCGAAGAATCCGATTCGATGTGTACTTACCAAGTGGGATTCACTGGTTCGGTGGAGCGGCAGGTGGGAGCTAGGTGCGACGGCGGCAGCAGGGCGACGACTGGATGCTGGGCTTTCGAACTGGCCAACTTTATAGTGGACGCTGGGTCCCAAATTTTAGGGAAAATAGGTCATAGTGGAAAACGGCGCAACTTGCGCAATTCGTCGCAATATTGCGCAAATGCGGATCAATCAAGGGGCTACAGACACAGGTGACAGGGAAAAGCAGGTCACTGATATTACAATAATAAGGTCGGAGAGGACATAATTATTTGCGCATATGCGGGTAGATGGAGCTATGGAGGTAGATGAACTCAGCTGGTTGTGAGTGTTGCGAAAGCTTTTGGCTGCACAGTGTCCCCGCAGTCGTCGCCGTAAACACACACCATGAGCGAGCCGGTAGTGATAGTAGTAGTAGTGGTTGTTGTGCAGCAAATAATAGTCTACGAGGAGCATGTAAGTAACTGTGTCTAGTCCCTATATTGTCTTGTTAACGTTAATGCATCGATACTTACGTATTTGCTGCGATTGTTTATATGTACTATAGGGCCTGGGCAGACGAGTACGTTGATAATGATGAACCAGAAGTCATCGATTTGACGCAAGACTAAAATGTGTAAGTACGTGTGTTAAAGTTATGCTAAATGGTAACTTATGGTGAGATAATATTTAAGGCTTACAATTTGTTGATAGGTTCGAACCGGAGAGGACGAGAGAAAGAAAATAAAATAGTTTTAAAATTGAAAAATGTTGTTTTATTTTAACCTACAACTCCTACTGCTACAGTCACAGGTGACAGGGAAAAGCAGGTCACTATTAGTACAATAATTAGGTCAGAGAGGTCAAAATTATTTGCGCGTATCCCTGTTCGCACACCTGTGTCGTGATTTGTTCACCTACGTCATGCCTGCCGATTTGGGTCAGGAAAAGCAGGTCACTGATATTACAATAATAAGGTCGGAGAGGACATAATTATTTGCGCATATCCTGTTCGTCTCGGTAATTGGATTAGAATGTTCCAGACGGATGTACTGACCTAATCACCGCAACCGTTGCCCTTTTCGTTGACATAAGGGAAAGAGGTCTACTGTCGTAATCGTGGTGATCACAGTGGAAAACGGCACAACTTACGCAATTCGTCGCAATATTGCGCAAATGCGGATCAATCAAGGGGCTACAGACTCAGGTGACAGGGAAAAGCAGGTCACTAATATTACAATAATTAGGTCGGAGAGGACATAATTATTTGCGCATATCCTGTTCGCACACCTGCGTCGTGATTTATGCACCTACGTCATTCCTGCCGATTTGGGTCAGGAAGCCCCTACCTAATACTACTGTCCTCGATGTGTCGCCGTGGGCTGTGGGCGGGCGGTGGCACGATCCAATGGAATGGGCTGGAACTGGACGTTGCGGGCCAACTTGCGCCCTGGTCAGGCCGCCGGCCGCACCGCGACGGAATCCCCAGTCCTCTGTTACGCCCTGATTAGGGTGCTCCTTGGTACCCCCCGGGTACTCGGGGCGTAGTCCGGTAGCAGTTCCCACGACGGGTGATCGCGTGCGACGGGGCCCCGCCGCCCCCCGCCGCCCCCCGCCGCCCCACGCAGCAGGCCAGTGACGCCACAAGCCCTGGGGACACTCCCAGCATGCTTCCAGCAGCATACTTCCAGCCGCTGTAGCTTCACATTCCATTCGCAGGCGTGGCGTGGCGTGGCGCGGCGTGGCGTGGCTGGAGCCGCAGGATCCGAGAGACCTGAGTGTGAGATGTGAGAAAGAAAACTGACCGACGACTGTGTTTCTCGGATACAGTATGCGACAAATAAGTGGCCAATATGGTCGCAGCAGCGCGTGGACAGCATTTATCGCTTTCAGACACGGGGACGGTGGTTGTATTCGCACAGCTGACTCGGAGGAGGAGAAAGGTTAGAATATTTGATCATAAGATATTTTTTTAAAAATCTACTTTTATTATTCGAGGCAAAATCACACATCTGATGCGGGATGACGAATAATGTTTCCGTGACGAGTGTGCGGGTACGTTCGACCAGGTTCGTCGCGTCTATGGCGCGGGGCGTGGTGGGGCGCGGTGGGGCGTGGTGGGGCGTGGCAGGGCCGAGCTGGTCGTCCAGTGGTCGAGTTCGACGTGGCCCCGCCTCACTCGCGTTCGCTCGCGGGGGCCCCCCTCCCGAGTGCCCCCCTGTTCGGGGAGACTCCGCCCCTGCTACTCGCGTGGCGCCACGCCACGCCACGCCACGCCACGCCACGCCACGCCACGCCACGCCACGCCACGCCACTGCAAGTCCATTGGCAAATTTCCCTTGCCGCGAAATCGGTGCTCCATTATTTTCAATGCCGGAAAATTCACACTCGGGTTCCCTTTGAGGAATGCACAATTGCAGCGCGCGTTTCATTCAAAGTGCCAAAGTCTGGCGTTCCCTTCCTATATACGTGCTCCTGGCTAATTTAAAAAAATGATTTCACTCCATGAAATCCTGGTAGGCTGGAAGTAGATTGATGTTGAGTTTCACTTTTGTCTAAGTTTCACCTAGTTTCAATTTAGTAGACATTTTTGTATAGCAAAAAAATATTTCGCTCAAAAATTGTTTTCTATGCGTATCAGAGCACCCTTTACATAATATTAACGTATAACCGTATAACAGTTTATTGGAAACAAAAAAAGGAGATTTGAACCCACGCCATCCATGATAGCAGGCTGCCAGGTCGGTGGCTGAGTGACTTGTAGTGTAACTTGACGCAGACTCGGCACTAGGGTTTGTGGGTTCGATACCCGCGTACTCGGGTGAGGCCTCTGAATCTGGAGTTCACCTGAATCGCAGAAACCGCTATGCTTCTTTAGGGAAGGCCATACCCAACTTTACCTCCGTCAAATCTGGAATTGCGCTCAGGATAGCAAAGTGAACACCGGTTCCTATCTGAACACCGAAGTTAAGCGCCTTGGACTTCGAGTGAGATATTTTTTTTTTCAAAAACCTTTTATGTTGTTAGGAATGCCTATAACCTATAAAAAAAACAATTTTGAGCAAAAAAAAAATGTCCATGGTTAGGAGAGAGACAGTACTAACTGATTCAGCCCTTGACGAGTCGAGCAAGAATCATTCCATCCTTTTTTAAACCGGTATTAAAAAAAGAGACAACTGAATTTCATCCCGATGTTAAGCCCGATTTTCAAACTTACTATACAGAGTACAGACGACGTGCCGTTTGCGTTATGGTTCTTGAGTCTGCATCTGTACCAAAAATGTAAAGAAAACCTGTCAGGGCCATTTTTGGTTTGCCATAAGAGGGCTATATAAGACATCGTTGCTGTGGCGGATTAAAAAAAAGAGGTCCGATTCTAGCCAAAAACTATAAGGCTACTTCGTGCCTAAAAAACGTTTTCCCTATGTCCTTTCTTCCCTTCCCTTCCCTTCCCTTCCCTTCCCTTCCCTTCCCTTCCCTTCCCTTCCCTTCCTTCCCTTCCCTTCCTCCCCTCCCCCTCCCCTCCCCTCCCCCTCCCCTCCCCTCCCCTCCCTCCGCCCCCTCCCCTCATGCCCCCAATAGAGGCGCAGAGACTGACGGAGCGCGCGCGACGGCGCCACAAGTAAAGCTCCCATTGTTCCAGATGAACCATTTTTCTGAACGTTTGCTGTTTGCAAAGTTTGCCTAGACTAGACTCCGGGGCGGGGCGGGGCGGGGCGCCGCTGAAAGAGCCGCCAAGGCGCCAAACGCGCGACCGACCTGACGCTGCGCCGCTCCTCGCCGCGCCTCGCCGTCGGCCGGGATGTGGCGCGTGCGTGCGTCTTGCTTTCCGCTGCACTGCGCTAGGGGGAGGGGGAGGGCGAGGGGGATGGCAGGTTCGCGAAAGGAGACAATCGATTCAATGAAAAGGCCGATGCGGTGCGTGATGCGAGCTGCCTCATCAGCACTTCGCTTTGCTTGCCTCGCGTCGAGCGGTGGCGGACTGGCGGAACTGTTTGTTCTGAGAGTTTGACCACGCCGCCCGGCGGCGGTCGCGCGTAAATATAAACGATTTCGTCATGACAATTATTACACACTTTGTTATTCGTTTTTTTTATTCGGTGTCTGGCCATCAACAAGGTCCGAACACCTGAGTCGCATCTGCTATATTATGGTAAACTGCCCAGTCATTGGCCGAAGGGGGCACCTGCACCTGCGTGTCCGCGGGTGCGGGGGCCCCTATCGGTGTCACTCCCGAGAGGGAGTTAGTCATCTGAATGGCCGGCCGACTGGCCGAAACGGAGCACATGTTGGCGATCTTGAAAGCGGAGCACGTGCACGCGGCGTCAAAAACGGCATCCTGGCTGCTGATAAGGGCTGCTCTCGCAATAATTGCACCGCCGCTTCAGGCGTTCTGATTG
>CAVMKJ010000014.1:7500-45000 GCA_963682055.1 Primula veris
GCATCTCCCCTTGAAGTAGGCGGCGCGAACTATTTTTTCGTCTGTTTTGATTACCGTCCCCCCTCGCGGCGAGCGGCAGACGAAGGCGCGCCGCCAAGGGCTAGGGCGACGCAAACGGGTCAGTGTCTGTTCAATGAATCAATTTCGACCCGCCAAAACGAATTCTGCTTCGCCTGGGTTTAACCTGGATCAGCCCTAGAAGTAGGTTAGGTTGCACGGTTTTCTCATCTGTTTTCAGGTCGGTCCCTAACCTAAACTAAGACGCCGCAAAAGGCTTCGGCGACGGGAACGGGTCAAGGGCGGTCCCAGGAACCCGCACGAACCATCGAAACCATTTGCGGCACCTGATTATAGCCAGCATCTCCCCTTGAAGTAGGCGGCGCGAACTATTTTTTCGTCTGTTTTGATTACCGTCCCCCCTCGCGGCGAGCGGCAGACGAAGGCGCGCCGCCAAGGGCTAGGGCGACGCAAACGGGTCAGTGTCTGTTCAATGAATCAATTTCGACCCGCCAAAACGAATTCTGCTTCGCCTGGGTTTAACCTGGATCAGCCCTAGAAGTAGGTTAGGTTGCACGGTTTTCTCATCTGTTTTCAGGTCGGTCCCTAACCTAAACTAAGACGCCGCAAAAGGCTTCGGCGACGGGAACGGGTCAAGGGCGGTCCCAGGAACCCGCACGAACCATCGAAACCATTTGCGGCACCTGATTATAGCCAGCATCTCCCCTTGAAGTAGGCGGCGCGAACTATTTTTTCGTCTGTTTTGATTACCGTCCCCCCTCGCGGCGAGCGGCAGACGAAGGCGCGCCGCCAAGGGCTAGGGCGACGCAAACGGGTCAGTGTCTGTTCAATGAATCAATTTCGACCCGCCAAAACGAATTCTGCTTCGCCTGGGTTTAACCTGGATCAGCCCTAGAAGTAGGTTAGGTTGCACGGTTTTCTCATCTGTTTTCAGGTCGGTCCCTAACCTAAACTAAGACGCCGCAAAAGGCTTCGGCGACGGGAACGGGTCAAGGGCGGTCCCAGGAACCCGCACGAACCATCGAAACCATTTGCGGCACCTGATTATAGCCAGCATCTCCCCTTGAAGTAGGCGGCGCGAACTATTTTTTCGTCTGTTTTGATTACCGTCCCCCCTCGCGGCGAGCGGCAGACGAAGGCGCGCCGCCAAGGGCTAGGGCGACGCAAACGGGTCAGTGTCTGTTCAATGAATCAATTTCGACCCGCCAAAACGAATTCTGCTTCGCCTGGGTTTAACCTGGATCAGCCCTAGAAGTAGGTTAGGTTGCACGGTTTTCTCATCTGTTTTCAGGTCGGTCCCTAACCTAAACTAAGACGCCGCAAAAGGCTTCGGCGACGGGAACGGGTCAAGGGCGGTCCCAGGAACCCGCACGAACCATCGAAACCATTTGCGGCACCTGATTATAGCCAGCATCTCCCCTTGAAGTAGGCGGCGCGAACTATTTTTTCGTCTGTTTTGATTACCGTCCCCCCTCGCGGCGAGCGGCAGACGAAGGCGCGCCGCCAAGGGCTAGGGCGACGCAAACGGGTCAGTGTCTGTTCAATGAATCAATTTCGACCCGCCAAAACGAATTCTGCTTCGCCTGGGTTTAACCTGGATCAGCCCTAGAAGTAGGTTAGGTTGCACGGTTTTCTCATCTGTTTTCAGGTCGGTCCCTAACCTAAACTAAGACGCCGCAAAAGGCTTCGGCGACGGGAACGGGTCAAGGGCGGTCCCAGGAACCCGCACGAACCATCGAAACCATTTGCGGCACCTGATTATAGCCAGCATCTCCCCTTGAAGTAGGCGGCGCGAACTATTTTTTCGTCTGTTTTGATTACCGTCCCCCCTCGCGGCGAGCGGCAGACGAAGGCGCGCCGCCAAGGGCTAGGGCGACGCAAACGGGTCAGTGTCTGTTCAATGAATCAATTTCGACCCGCCAAAACGAATTCTGCTTCGCCTGGGTTTAACCTGGATCAGCCCTAGAAGTAGGTTAGGTTGCACGGTTTTCTCATCTGTTTTCAGGTCGGTCCCTAACCTAAACTAAGACGCCGCAAAAGGCTTCGGCGACGGGAACGGGTCAAGGGCGGTCCCAGGAACCCGCACGAACCATCGAAACCATTTGCGGCACCTGATTATAGCCAGCATCTCCCCTTGAAGTAGGCGGCGCGAACTATTTTTTCGTCTGTTTTGATTACCGTCCCCCCTCGCGGCGAGCGGCAGACGAAGGCGCGCCGCCAAGGGCTAGGGCGACGCAAACGGGTCAGTGTCTGTTCAATGAATCAATTTCGACCCGCCAAAACGAATTCTGCTTCGCCTGGGTTTAACCTGGATCAGCCCTAGAAGTAGGTTAGGTTGCACGGTTTTCTCATCTGTTTTCAGGTCGGTCCCTAACCTAAACTAAGACGCCGCAAAAGGCTTCGGCGACGGGAACGGGTCAAGGGCGGTCCCAGGAACCCGCACGAACCATCGAAACCATTTGCGGCACCTGATTATAGCCAGCATCTCCCCTTGAAGTAGGCGGCGCGAACTATTTTTTCGTCTGTTTTGATTACCGTCCCCCCTCGCGGCGAGCGGCAGACGAAGGCGCGCCGCCAAGGGCTAGGGCGACGCAAACGGGTCAGTGTCTGTTCAATGAATCAATTTCGACCCGCCAAAACGAATTCTGCTTCGCCTGGGTTTAACCTGGATCAGCCCTAGAAGTAGGTTAGGTTGCACGGTTTTCTCATCTGTTTTCAGGTCGGTCCCTAACCTAAACTAAGACGCCGCAAAAGGCTTCGGCGACGGGAACGGGTCAAGGGCGGTCCCAGGAACCCGCACGAACCATCGAAACCATTTGCGGCACCTGATTATAGCCAGCATCTCCCCTTGAAGTAGGCGGCGCGAACTATTTTTTCGTCTGTTTTGATTACCGTCCCCCCTCGCGGCGAGCGGCAGACGAAGGCGCGCCGCCAAGGGCTAGGGCGACGCAAACGGGTCAGTGTCTGTTCAATGAATCAATTTCGACCCGCCAAAACGAATTCTGCTTCGCCTGGGTTTAACCTGGATCAGCCCTAGAAGTAGGTTAGGTTGCACGGTTTTCTCATCTGTTTTCAGGTCGGTCCCTAACCTAAACTAAGACGCCGCAAAAGGCTTCGGCGACGGGAACGGGTCAAGGGCGGTCCCAGGAACCCGCACGAACCATCGAAACCATTTGCGGCACCTGATTATAGCCAGCATCTCCCCTTGAAGTAGGCGGCGCGAACTATTTTTTCGTCTGTTTTGATTACCGTCCCCCCTCGCGGCGAGCGGCAGACGAAGGCGCGCCGCCAAGGGCTAGGGCGACGCAAACGGGTCAGTGTCTGTTCAATGAATCAATTTCGACCCGCCAAAACGAATTCTGCTTCGCCTGGGTTTAACCTGGATCAGCCCTAGAAGTAGGTTAGGTTGCACGGTTTTCTCATCTGTTTTCAGGTCGGTCCCTAACCTAAACTAAGACGCCGCAAAAGGCTTCGGCGACGGGAACGGGTCAAGGGCGGTCCCAGGAACCCGCACGAACCATCGAAACCATTTGCGGCACCTGATTATAGCCAGCATCTCCCCTTGAAGTAGGCGGCGCGAACTATTTTTTCGTCTGTTTTGATTACCGTCCCCCCTCGCGGCGAGCGGCAGACGAAGGCGCGCCGCCAAGGGCTAGGGCGACGCAAACGGGTCAGTGTCTGTTCAATGAATCAATTTCGACCCGCCAAAACGAATTCTGCTTCGCCTGGGTTTAACCTGGATCAGCCCTAGAAGTAGGTTAGGTTGCACGGTTTTCTCATCTGTTTTCAGGTCGGTCCCTAACCTAAACTAAGACGCCGCAAAAGGCTTCGGCGACGGGAACGGGTCAAGGGCGGTCCCAGGAACCCGCACGAACCATCGAAACCATTTGCGGCACCTGATTATAGCCAGCATCTCCCCTTGAAGTAGGCGGCGCGAACTATTTTTTCGTCTGTTTTGATTACCGTCCCCCCTCGCGGCGAGCGGCAGACGAAGGCGCGCCGCCAAGGGCTAGGGCGACGCAAACGGGTCAGTGTCTGTTCAATGAATCAATTTCGACCCGCCAAAACGAATTCTGCTTCGCCTGGGTTTAACCTGGATCAGCCCTAGAAGTAGGTTAGGTTGCACGGTTTTCTCATCTGTTTTCAGGTCGGTCCCTAACCTAAACTAAGACGCCGCAAAAGGCTTCGGCGACGGGAACGGGTCAAGGGCGGTCCCAGGAACCCGCACGAACCATCGAAACCATTTGCGGCACCTGATTATAGCCAGCATCTCCCCTTGAAGTAGGCGGCGCGAACTATTTTTTCGTCTGTTTTGATTACCGTCCCCCCTCGCGGCGAGCGGCAGACGAAGGCGCGCCGCCAAGGGCTAGGGCGACGCAAACGGGTCAGTGTCTGTTCAATGAATCAATTTCGACCCGCCAAAACGAATTCTGCTTCGCCTGGGTTTAACCTGGATCAGCCCTAGAAGTAGGTTAGGTTGCACGGTTTTCTCATCTGTTTTCAGGTCGGTCCCTAACCTAAACTAAGACGCCGCAAAAGGCTTCGGCGACGGGAACGGGTCAAGGGCGGTCCCAGGAACCCGCACGAACCATCGAAACCATTTGCGGCACCTGATTATAGCCAGCATCTCCCCTTGAAGTAGGCGGCGCGAACTATTTTTTCGTCTGTTTTGATTACCGTCCCCCCTCGCGGCGAGCGGCAGACGAAGGCGCGCCGCCAAGGGCTAGGGCGACGCAAACGGGTCAGTGTCTGTTCAATGAATCAATTTCGACCCGCCAAAACGAATTCTGCTTCGCCTGGGTTTAACCTGGATCAGCCCTAGAAGTAGGTTAGGTTGCACGGTTTTCTCATCTGTTTTCAGGTCGGTCCCTAACCTAAACTAAGACGCCGCAAAAGGCTTCGGCGACGGGAACGGGTCAAGGGCGGTCCCAGGAACCCGCACGAACCATCGAAACCATTTGCGGCACCTGATTATAGCCAGCATCTCCCCTTGAAGTAGGCGGCGCGAACTATTTTTTCGTCTGTTTTGATTACCGTCCCCCCTCGCGGCGAGCGGCAGACGAAGGCGCGCCGCCAAGGGCTAGGGCGACGCAAACGGGTCAGTGTCTGTTCAATGAATCAATTTCGACCCGCCAAAACGAATTCTGCTTCGCCTGGGTTTAACCTGGATCAGCCCTAGAAGTAGGTTAGGTTGCACGGTTTTCTCATCTGTTTTCAGGTCGGTCCCTAACCTAAACTAAGACGCCGCAAAAGGCTTCGGCGACGGGAACGGGTCAAGGGCGGTCCCAGGAACCCGCACGAACCATCGAAACCATTTGCGGCACCTGATTATAGCCAGCATCTCCCCTTGAAGTAGGCGGCGCGAACTATTTTTTCGTCTGTTTTGATTACCGTCCCCCCTCGCGGCGAGCGGCAGACGAAGGCGCGCCGCCAAGGGCTAGGGCGACGCAAACGGGTCAGTGTCTGTTCAATGAATCAATTTCGACCCGCCAAAACGAATTCTGCTTCGCCTGGGTTTAACCTGGATCAGCCCTAGAAGTAGGTTAGGTTGCACGGTTTTCTCATCTGTTTTCAGGTCGGTCCCTAACCTAAACTAAGACGCCGCAAAAGGCTTCGGCGACGGGAACGGGTCAAGGGCGGTCCCAGGAACCCGCACGAACCATCGAAACCATTTGCGGCACCTGATTATAGCCAGCATCTCCCCTTGAAGTAGGCGGCGCGAACTATTTTTTCGTCTGTTTTGATTACCGTCCCCCCTCGCGGCGAGCGGCAGACGAAGGCGCGCCGCCAAGGGCTAGGGCGACGCAAACGGGTCAGTGTCTGTTCAATGAATCAATTTCGACCCGCCAAAACGAATTCTGCTTCGCCTGGGTTTAACCTGGATCAGCCCTAGAAGTAGGTTAGGTTGCACGGTTTTCTCATCTGTTTTCAGGTCGGTCCCTAACCTAAACTAAGACGCCGCAAAAGGCTTCGGCGACGGGAACGGGTCAAGGGCGGTCCCAGGAACCCGCACGAACCATCGAAACCATTTGCGGCACCTGATTATAGCCAGCATCTCCCCTTGAAGTAGGCGGCGCGAACTATTTTTTCGTCTGTTTTGATTACCGTCCCCCCTCGCGGCGAGCGGCAGACGAAGGCGCGCCGCCAAGGGCTAGGGCGACGCAAACGGGTCAGTGTCTGTTCAATGAATCAATTTCGACCCGCCAAAACGAATTCTGCTTCGCCTGGGTTTAACCTGGATCAGCCCTAGAAGTAGGTTAGGTTGCACGGTTTTCTCATCTGTTTTCAGGTCGGTCCCTAACCTAAACTAAGACGCCGCAAAAGGCTTCGGCGACGGGAACGGGTCAAGGGCGGTCCCAGGAACCCGCACGAACCATCGAAACCATTTGCGGCACCTGATTATAGCCAGCATCTCCCCTTGAAGTAGGCGGCGCGAACTATTTTTTCGTCTGTTTTGATTACCGTCCCCCCTCGCGGCGAGCGGCAGACGAAGGCGCGCCGCCAAGGGCTAGGGCGACGCAAACGGGTCAGTGTCTGTTCAATGAATCAATTTCGACCCGCCAAAACGAATTCTGCTTCGCCTGGGTTTAACCTGGATCAGCCCTAGAAGTAGGTTAGGTTGCACGGTTTTCTCATCTGTTTTCAGGTCGGTCCCTAACCTAAACTAAGACGCCGCAAAAGGCTTCGGCGACGGGAACGGGTCAAGGGCGGTCCCAGGAACCCGCACGAACCATCGAAACCATTTGCGGCACCTGATTATAGCCAGCATCTCCCCTTGAAGTAGGCGGCGCGAACTATTTTTTCGTCTGTTTTGATTACCGTCCCCCCTCGCGGCGAGCGGCAGACGAAGGCGCGCCGCCAAGGGCTAGGGCGACGCAAACGGGTCAGTGTCTGTTCAATGAATCAATTTCGACCCGCCAAAACGAATTCTGCTTCGCCTGGGTTTAACCTGGATCAGCCCTAGAAGTAGGTTAGGTTGCACGGTTTTCTCATCTGTTTTCAGGTCGGTCCCTAACCTAAACTAAGACGCCGCAAAAGGCTTCGGCGACGGGAACGGGTCAAGGGCGGTCCCAGGAACCCGCACGAACCATCGAAACCATTTGCGGCACCTGATTATAGCCAGCATCTCCCCTTGAAGTAGGCGGCGCGAACTATTTTTTCGTCTGTTTTGATTACCGTCCCCCCTCGCGGCGAGCGGCAGACGAAGGCGCGCCGCCAAGGGCTAGGGCGACGCAAACGGGTCAGTGTCTGTTCAATGAATCAATTTCGACCCGCCAAAACGAATTCTGCTTCGCCTGGGTTTAACCTGGATCAGCCCTAGAAGTAGGTTAGGTTGCACGGTTTTCTCATCTGTTTTCAGGTCGGTCCCTAACCTAAACTAAGACGCCGCAAAAGGCTTCGGCGACGGGAACGGGTCAAGGGCGGTCCCAGGAACCCGCACGAACCATCGAAACCATTTGCGGCACCTGATTATAGCCAGCATCTCCCCTTGAAGTAGGCGGCGCGAACTATTTTTTCGTCTGTTTTGATTACCGTCCCCCCTCGCGGCGAGCGGCAGACGAAGGCGCGCCGCCAAGGGCTAGGGCGACGCAAACGGGTCAGTGTCTGTTCAATGAATCAATTTCGACCCGCCAAAACGAATTCTGCTTCGCCTGGGTTTAACCTGGATCAGCCCTAGAAGTAGGTTAGGTTGCACGGTTTTCTCATCTGTTTTCAGGTCGGTCCCTAACCTAAACTAAGACGCCGCAAAAGGCTTCGGCGACGGGAACGGGTCAAGGGCGGTCCCAGGAACCCGCACGAACCATCGAAACCATTTGCGGCACCTGATTATAGCCAGCATCTCCCCTTGAAGTAGGCGGCGCGAACTATTTTTTCGTCTGTTTTGATTACCGTCCCCCCTCGCGGCGAGCGGCAGACGAAGGCGCGCCGCCAAGGGCTAGGGCGACGCAAACGGGTCAGTGTCTGTTCAATGAATCAATTTCGACCCGCCAAAACGAATTCTGCTTCGCCTGGGTTTAACCTGGATCAGCCCTAGAAGTAGGTTAGGTTGCACGGTTTTCTCATCTGTTTTCAGGTCGGTCCCTAACCTAAACTAAGACGCCGCAAAAGGCTTCGGCGACGGGAACGGGTCAAGGGCGGTCCCAGGAACCCGCACGAACCATCGAAACCATTTGCGGCACCTGATTATAGCCAGCATCTCCCCTTGAAGTAGGCGGCGCGAACTATTTTTTCGTCTGTTTTGATTACCGTCCCCCCTCGCGGCGAGCGGCAGACGAAGGCGCGCCGCCAAGGGCTAGGGCGACGCAAACGGGTCAGTGTCTGTTCAATGAATCAATTTCGACCCGCCAAAACGAATTCTGCTTCGCCTGGGTTTAACCTGGATCAGCCCTAGAAGTAGGTTAGGTTGCACGGTTTTCTCATCTGTTTTCAGGTCGGTCCCTAACCTAAACTAAGACGCCGCAAAAGGCTTCGGCGACGGGAACGGGTCAAGGGCGGTCCCAGGAACCCGCACGAACCATCGAAACCATTTGCGGCACCTGATTATAGCCAGCATCTCCCCTTGAAGTAGGCGGCGCGAACTATTTTTTCGTCTGTTTTGATTACCGTCCCCCCTCGCGGCGAGCGGCAGACGAAGGCGCGCCGCCAAGGGCTAGGGCGACGCAAACGGGTCAGTGTCTGTTCAATGAATCAATTTCGACCCGCCAAAACGAATTCTGCTTCGCCTGGGTTTAACCTGGATCAGCCCTAGAAGTAGGTTAGGTTGCACGGTTTTCTCATCTGTTTTCAGGTCGGTCCCTAACCTAAACTAAGACGCCGCAAAAGGCTTCGGCGACGGGAACGGGTCAAGGGCGGTCCCAGGAACCCGCACGAACCATCGAAACCATTTGCGGCACCTGATTATAGCCAGCATCTCCCCTTGAAGTAGGCGGCGCGAACTATTTTTTCGTCTGTTTTGATTACCGTCCCCCCTCGCGGCGAGCGGCAGACGAAGGCGCGCCGCCAAGGGCTAGGGCGACGCAAACGGGTCAGTGTCTGTTCAATGAATCAATTTCGACCCGCCAAAACGAATTCTGCTTCGCCTGGGTTTAACCTGGATCAGCCCTAGAAGTAGGTTAGGTTGCACGGTTTTCTCATCTGTTTTCAGGTCGGTCCCTAACCTAAACTAAGACGCCGCAAAAGGCTTCGGCGACGGGAACGGGTCAAGGGCGGTCCCAGGAACCCGCACGAACCATCGAAACCATTTGCGGCACCTGATTATAGCCAGCATCTCCCCTTGAAGTAGGCGGCGCGAACTATTTTTTCGTCTGTTTTGATTACCGTCCCCCCTCGCGGCGAGCGGCAGACGAAGGCGCGCCGCCAAGGGCTAGGGCGACGCAAACGGGTCAGTGTCTGTTCAATGAATCAATTTCGACCCGCCAAAACGAATTCTGCTTCGCCTGGGTTTAACCTGGATCAGCCCTAGAAGTAGGTTAGGTTGCACGGTTTTCTCATCTGTTTTCAGGTCGGTCCCTAACCTAAACTAAGACGCCGCAAAAGGCTTCGGCGACGGGAACGGGTCAAGGGCGGTCCCAGGAACCCGCACGAACCATCGAAACCATTTGCGGCACCTGATTATAGCCAGCATCTCCCCTTGAAGTAGGCGGCGCGAACTATTTTTTCGTCTGTTTTGATTACCGTCCCCCCTCGCGGCGAGCGGCAGACGAAGGCGCGCCGCCAAGGGCTAGGGCGACGCAAACGGGTCAGTGTCTGTTCAATGAATCAATTTCGACCCGCCAAAACGAATTCTGCTTCGCCTGGGTTTAACCTGGATCAGCCCTAGAAGTAGGTTAGGTTGCACGGTTTTCTCATCTGTTTTCAGGTCGGTCCCTAACCTAAACTAAGACGCCGCAAAAGGCTTCGGCGACGGGAACGGGTCAAGGGCGGTCCCAGGAACCCGCACGAACCATCGAAACCATTTGCGGCACCTGATTATAGCCAGCATCTCCCCTTGAAGTAGGCGGCGCGAACTATTTTTTCGTCTGTTTTGATTACCGTCCCCCCTCGCGGCGAGCGGCAGACGAAGGCGCGCCGCCAAGGGCTAGGGCGACGCAAACGGGTCAGTGTCTGTTCAATGAATCAATTTCGACCCGCCAAAACGAATTCTGCTTCGCCTGGGTTTAACCTGGATCAGCCCTAGAAGTAGGTTAGGTTGCACGGTTTTCTCATCTGTTTTCAGGTCGGTCCCTAACCTAAACTAAGACGCCGCAAAAGGCTTCGGCGACGGGAACGGGTCAAGGGCGGTCCCAGGAACCCGCACGAACCATCGAAACCATTTGCGGCACCTGATTATAGCCAGCATCTCCCCTTGAAGTAGGCGGCGCGAACTATTTTTTCGTCTGTTTTGATTACCGTCCCCCCTCGCGGCGAGCGGCAGACGAAGGCGCGCCGCCAAGGGCTAGGGCGACGCAAACGGGTCAGTGTCTGTTCAATGAATCAATTTCGACCCGCCAAAACGAATTCTGCTTCGCCTGGGTTTAACCTGGATCAGCCCTAGAAGTAGGTTAGGTTGCACGGTTTTCTCATCTGTTTTCAGGTCGGTCCCTAACCTAAACTAAGACGCCGCAAAAGGCTTCGGCGACGGGAACGGGTCAAGGGCGGTCCCAGGAACCCGCACGAACCATCGAAACCATTTGCGGCACCTGATTATAGCCAGCATCTCCCCTTGAAGTAGGCGGCGCGAACTATTTTTTCGTCTGTTTTGATTACCGTCCCCCCTCGCGGCGAGCGGCAGACGAAGGCGCGCCGCCAAGGGCTAGGGCGACGCAAACGGGTCAGTGTCTGTTCAATGAATCAATTTCGACCCGCCAAAACGAATTCTGCTTCGCCTGGGTTTAACCTGGATCAGCCCTAGAAGTAGGTTAGGTTGCACGGTTTTCTCATCTGTTTTCAGGTCGGTCCCTAACCTAAACTAAGACGCCGCAAAAGGCTTCGGCGACGGGAACGGGTCAAGGGCGGTCCCAGGAACCCGCACGAACCATCGAAACCATTTGCGGCACCTGATTATAGCCAGCATCTCCCCTTGAAGTAGGCGGCGCGAACTATTTTTTCGTCTGTTTTGATTACCGTCCCCCCTCGCGGCGAGCGGCAGACGAAGGCGCGCCGCCAAGGGCTAGGGCGACGCAAACGGGTCAGTGTCTGTTCAATGAATCAATTTCGACCCGCCAAAACGAATTCTGCTTCGCCTGGGTTTAACCTGGATCAGCCCTAGAAGTAGGTTAGGTTGCACGGTTTTCTCATCTGTTTTCAGGTCGGTCCCTAACCTAAACTAAGACGCCGCAAAAGGCTTCGGCGACGGGAACGGGTCAAGGGCGGTCCCAGGAACCCGCACGAACCATCGAAACCATTTGCGGCACCTGATTATAGCCAGCATCTCCCCTTGAAGTAGGCGGCGCGAACTATTTTTTCGTCTGTTTTGATTACCGTCCCCCCTCGCGGCGAGCGGCAGACGAAGGCGCGCCGCCAAGGGCTAGGGCGACGCAAACGGGTCAGTGTCTGTTCAATGAATCAATTTCGACCCGCCAAAACGAATTCTGCTTCGCCTGGGTTTAACCTGGATCAGCCCTAGAAGTAGGTTAGGTTGCACGGTTTTCTCATCTGTTTTCAGGTCGGTCCCTAACCTAAACTAAGACGCCGCAAAAGGCTTCGGCGACGGGAACGGGTCAAGGGCGGTCCCAGGAACCCGCACGAACCATCGAAACCATTTGCGGCACCTGATTATAGCCAGCATCTCCCCTTGAAGTAGGCGGCGCGAACTATTTTTTCGTCTGTTTTGATTACCGTCCCCCCTCGCGGCGAGCGGCAGACGAAGGCGCGCCGCCAAGGGCTAGGGCGACGCAAACGGGTCAGTGTCTGTTCAATGAATCAATTTCGACCCGCCAAAACGAATTCTGCTTCGCCTGGGTTTAACCTGGATCAGCCCTAGAAGTAGGTTAGGTTGCACGGTTTTCTCATCTGTTTTCAGGTCGGTCCCTAACCTAAACTAAGACGCCGCAAAAGGCTTCGGCGACGGGAACGGGTCAAGGGCGGTCCCAGGAACCCGCACGAACCATCGAAACCATTTGCGGCACCTGATTATAGCCAGCATCTCCCCTTGAAGTAGGCGGCGCGAACTATTTTTTCGTCTGTTTTGATTACCGTCCCCCCTCGCGGCGAGCGGCAGACGAAGGCGCGCCGCCAAGGGCTAGGGCGACGCAAACGGGTCAGTGTCTGTTCAATGAATCAATTTCGACCCGCCAAAACGAATTCTGCTTCGCCTGGGTTTAACCTGGATCAGCCCTAGAAGTAGGTTAGGTTGCACGGTTTTCTCATCTGTTTTCAGGTCGGTCCCTAACCTAAACTAAGACGCCGCAAAAGGCTTCGGCGACGGGAACGGGTCAAGGGCGGTCCCAGGAACCCGCACGAACCATCGAAACCATTTGCGGCACCTGATTATAGCCAGCATCTCCCCTTGAAGTAGGCGGCGCGAACTATTTTTTCGTCTGTTTTGATTACCGTCCCCCCTCGCGGCGAGCGGCAGACGAAGGCGCGCCGCCAAGGGCTAGGGCGACGCAAACGGGTCAGTGTCTGTTCAATGAATCAATTTCGACCCGCCAAAACGAATTCTGCTTCGCCTGGGTTTAACCTGGATCAGCCCTAGAAGTAGGTTAGGTTGCACGGTTTTCTCATCTGTTTTCAGGTCGGTCCCTAACCTAAACTAAGACGCCGCAAAAGGCTTCGGCGACGGGAACGGGTCAAGGGCGGTCCCAGGAACCCGCACGAACCATCGAAACCATTTGCGGCACCTGATTATAGCCAGCATCTCCCCTTGAAGTAGGCGGCGCGAACTATTTTTTCGTCTGTTTTGATTACCGTCCCCCCTCGCGGCGAGCGGCAGACGAAGGCGCGCCGCCAAGGGCTAGGGCGACGCAAACGGGTCAGTGTCTGTTCAATGAATCAATTTCGACCCGCCAAAACGAATTCTGCTTCGCCTGGGTTTAACCTGGATCAGCCCTAGAAGTAGGTTAGGTTGCACGGTTTTCTCATCTGTTTTCAGGTCGGTCCCTAACCTAAACTAAGACGCCGCAAAAGGCTTCGGCGACGGGAACGGGTCAAGGGCGGTCCCAGGAACCCGCACGAACCATCGAAACCATTTGCGGCACCTGATTATAGCCAGCATCTCCCCTTGAAGTAGGCGGCGCGAACTATTTTTTCGTCTGTTTTGATTACCGTCCCCCCTCGCGGCGAGCGGCAGACGAAGGCGCGCCGCCAAGGGCTAGGGCGACGCAAACGGGTCAGTGTCTGTTCAATGAATCAATTTCGACCCGCCAAAACGAATTCTGCTTCGCCTGGGTTTAACCTGGATCAGCCCTAGAAGTAGGTTAGGTTGCACGGTTTTCTCATCTGTTTTCAGGTCGGTCCCTAACCTAAACTAAGACGCCGCAAAAGGCTTCGGCGACGGGAACGGGTCAAGGGCGGTCCCAGGAACCCGCACGAACCATCGAAACCATTTGCGGCACCTGATTATAGCCAGCATCTCCCCTTGAAGTAGGCGGCGCGAACTATTTTTTCGTCTGTTTTGATTACCGTCCCCCCTCGCGGCGAGCGGCAGACGAAGGCGCGCCGCCAAGGGCTAGGGCGACGCAAACGGGTCAGTGTCTGTTCAATGAATCAATTTCGACCCGCCAAAACGAATTCTGCTTCGCCTGGGTTTAACCTGGATCAGCCCTAGAAGTAGGTTAGGTTGCACGGTTTTCTCATCTGTTTTCAGGTCGGTCCCTAACCTAAACTAAGACGCCGCAAAAGGCTTCGGCGACGGGAACGGGTCAAGGGCGGTCCCAGGAACCCGCACGAACCATCGAAACCATTTGCGGCACCTGATTATAGCCAGCATCTCCCCTTGAAGTAGGCGGCGCGAACTATTTTTTCGTCTGTTTTGATTACCGTCCCCCCTCGCGGCGAGCGGCAGACGAAGGCGCGCCGCCAAGGGCTAGGGCGACGCAAACGGGTCAGTGTCTGTTCAATGAATCAATTTCGACCCGCCAAAACGAATTCTGCTTCGCCTGGGTTTAACCTGGATCAGCCCTAGAAGTAGGTTAGGTTGCACGGTTTTCTCATCTGTTTTCAGGTCGGTCCCTAACCTAAACTAAGACGCCGCAAAAGGCTTCGGCGACGGGAACGGGTCAAGGGCGGTCCCAGGAACCCGCACGAACCATCGAAACCATTTGCGGCACCTGATTATAGCCAGCATCTCCCCTTGAAGTAGGCGGCGCGAACTATTTTTTCGTCTGTTTTGATTACCGTCCCCCCTCGCGGCGAGCGGCAGACGAAGGCGCGCCGCCAAGGGCTAGGGCGACGCAAACGGGTCAGTGTCTGTTCAATGAATCAATTTCGACCCGCCAAAACGAATTCTGCTTCGCCTGGGTTTAACCTGGATCAGCCCTAGAAGTAGGTTAGGTTGCACGGTTTTCTCATCTGTTTTCAGGTCGGTCCCTAACCTAAACTAAGACGCCGCAAAAGGCTTCGGCGACGGGAACGGGTCAAGGGCGGTCCCAGGAACCCGCACGAACCATCGAAACCATTTGCGGCACCTGATTATAGCCAGCATCTCCCCTTGAAGTAGGCGGCGCGAACTATTTTTTCGTCTGTTTTGATTACCGTCCCCCCTCGCGGCGAGCGGCAGACGAAGGCGCGCCGCCAAGGGCTAGGGCGACGCAAACGGGTCAGTGTCTGTTCAATGAATCAATTTCGACCCGCCAAAACGAATTCTGCTTCGCCTGGGTTTAACCTGGATCAGCCCTAGAAGTAGGTTAGGTTGCACGGTTTTCTCATCTGTTTTCAGGTCGGTCCCTAACCTAAACTAAGACGCCGCAAAAGGCTTCGGCGACGGGAACGGGTCAAGGGCGGTCCCAGGAACCCGCACGAACCATCGAAACCATTTGCGGCACCTGATTATAGCCAGCATCTCCCCTTGAAGTAGGCGGCGCGAACTATTTTTTCGTCTGTTTTGATTACCGTCCCCCCTCGCGGCGAGCGGCAGACGAAGGCGCGCCGCCAAGGGCTAGGGCGACGCAAACGGGTCAGTGTCTGTTCAATGAATCAATTTCGACCCGCCAAAACGAATTCTGCTTCGCCTGGGTTTAACCTGGATCAGCCCTAGAAGTAGGTTAGGTTGCACGGTTTTCTCATCTGTTTTCAGGTCGGTCCCTAACCTAAACTAAGACGCCGCAAAAGGCTTCGGCGACGGGAACGGGTCAAGGGCGGTCCCAGGAACCCGCACGAACCATCGAAACCATTTGCGGCACCTGATTATAGCCAGCATCTCCCCTTGAAGTAGGCGGCGCGAACTATTTTTTCGTCTGTTTTGATTACCGTCCCCCCTCGCGGCGAGCGGCAGACGAAGGCGCGCCGCCAAGGGCTAGGGCGACGCAAACGGGTCAGTGTCTGTTCAATGAATCAATTTCGACCCGCCAAAACGAATTCTGCTTCGCCTGGGTTTAACCTGGATCAGCCCTAGAAGTAGGTTAGGTTGCACGGTTTTCTCATCTGTTTTCAGGTCGGTCCCTAACCTAAACTAAGACGCCGCAAAAGGCTTCGGCGACGGGAACGGGTCAAGGGCGGTCCCAGGAACCCGCACGAACCATCGAAACCATTTGCGGCACCTGATTATAGCCAGCATCTCCCCTTGAAGTAGGCGGCGCGAACTATTTTTTCGTCTGTTTTGATTACCGTCCCCCCTCGCGGCGAGCGGCAGACGAAGGCGCGCCGCCAAGGGCTAGGGCGACGCAAACGGGTCAGTGTCTGTTCAATGAATCAATTTCGACCCGCCAAAACGAATTCTGCTTCGCCTGGGTTTAACCTGGATCAGCCCTAGAAGTAGGTTAGGTTGCACGGTTTTCTCATCTGTTTTCAGGTCGGTCCCTAACCTAAACTAAGACGCCGCAAAAGGCTTCGGCGACGGGAACGGGTCAAGGGCGGTCCCAGGAACCCGCACGAACCATCGAAACCATTTGCGGCACCTGATTATAGCCAGCATCTCCCCTTGAAGTAGGCGGCGCGAACTATTTTTTCGTCTGTTTTGATTACCGTCCCCCCTCGCGGCGAGCGGCAGACGAAGGCGCGCCGCCAAGGGCTAGGGCGACGCAAACGGGTCAGTGTCTGTTCAATGAATCAATTTCGACCCGCCAAAACGAATTCTGCTTCGCCTGGGTTTAACCTGGATCAGCCCTAGAAGTAGGTTAGGTTGCACGGTTTTCTCATCTGTTTTCAGGTCGGTCCCTAACCTAAACTAAGACGCCGCAAAAGGCTTCGGCGACGGGAACGGGTCAAGGGCGGTCCCAGGAACCCGCACGAACCATCGAAACCATTTGCGGCACCTGATTATAGCCAGCATCTCCCCTTGAAGTAGGCGGCGCGAACTATTTTTTCGTCTGTTTTGATTACCGTCCCCCCTCGCGGCGAGCGGCAGACGAAGGCGCGCCGCCAAGGGCTAGGGCGACGCAAACGGGTCAGTGTCTGTTCAATGAATCAATTTCGACCCGCCAAAACGAATTCTGCTTCGCCTGGGTTTAACCTGGATCAGCCCTAGAAGTAGGTTAGGTTGCACGGTTTTCTCATCTGTTTTCAGGTCGGTCCCTAACCTAAACTAAGACGCCGCAAAAGGCTTCGGCGACGGGAACGGGTCAAGGGCGGTCCCAGGAACCCGCACGAACCATCGAAACCATTTGCGGCACCTGATTATAGCCAGCATCTCCCCTTGAAGTAGGCGGCGCGAACTATTTTTTCGTCTGTTTTGATTACCGTCCCCCCTCGCGGCGAGCGGCAGACGAAGGCGCGCCGCCAAGGGCTAGGGCGACGCAAACGGGTCAGTGTCTGTTCAATGAATCAATTTCGACCCGCCAAAACGAATTCTGCTTCGCCTGGGTTTAACCTGGATCAGCCCTAGAAGTAGGTTAGGTTGCACGGTTTTCTCATCTGTTTTCAGGTCGGTCCCTAACCTAAACTAAGACGCCGCAAAAGGCTTCGGCGACGGGAACGGGTCAAGGGCGGTCCCAGGAACCCGCACGAACCATCGAAACCATTTGCGGCACCTGATTATAGCCAGCATCTCCCCTTGAAGTAGGCGGCGCGAACTATTTTTTCGTCTGTTTTGATTACCGTCCCCCCTCGCGGCGAGCGGCAGACGAAGGCGCGCCGCCAAGGGCTAGGGCGACGCAAACGGGTCAGTGTCTGTTCAATGAATCAATTTCGACCCGCCAAAACGAATTCTGCTTCGCCTGGGTTTAACCTGGATCAGCCCTAGAAGTAGGTTAGGTTGCACGGTTTTCTCATCTGTTTTCAGGTCGGTCCCTAACCTAAACTAAGACGCCGCAAAAGGCTTCGGCGACGGGAACGGGTCAAGGGCGGTCCCAGGAACCCGCACGAACCATCGAAACCATTTGCGGCACCTGATTATAGCCAGCATCTCCCCTTGAAGTAGGCGGCGCGAACTATTTTTTCGTCTGTTTTGATTACCGTCCCCCCTCGCGGCGAGCGGCAGACGAAGGCGCGCCGCCAAGGGCTAGGGCGACGCAAACGGGTCAGTGTCTGTTCAATGAATCAATTTCGACCCGCCAAAACGAATTCTGCTTCGCCTGGGTTTAACCTGGATCAGCCCTAGAAGTAGGTTAGGTTGCACGGTTTTCTCATCTGTTTTCAGGTCGGTCCCTAACCTAAACTAAGACGCCGCAAAAGGCTTCGGCGACGGGAACGGGTCAAGGGCGGTCCCAGGAACCCGCACGAACCATCGAAACCATTTGCGGCACCTGATTATAGCCAGCATCTCCCCTTGAAGTAGGCGGCGCGAACTATTTTTTCGTCTGTTTTGATTACCGTCCCCCCTCGCGGCGAGCGGCAGACGAAGGCGCGCCGCCAAGGGCTAGGGCGACGCAAACGGGTCAGTGTCTGTTCAATGAATCAATTTCGACCCGCCAAAACGAATTCTGCTTCGCCTGGGTTTAACCTGGATCAGCCCTAGAAGTAGGTTAGGTTGCACGGTTTTCTCATCTGTTTTCAGGTCGGTCCCTAACCTAAACTAAGACGCCGCAAAAGGCTTCGGCGACGGGAACGGGTCAAGGGCGGTCCCAGGAACCCGCACGAACCATCGAAACCATTTGCGGCACCTGATTATAGCCAGCATCTCCCCTTGAAGTAGGCGGCGCGAACTATTTTTTCGTCTGTTTTGATTACCGTCCCCCCTCGCGGCGAGCGGCAGACGAAGGCGCGCCGCCAAGGGCTAGGGCGACGCAAACGGGTCAGTGTCTGTTCAATGAATCAATTTCGACCCGCCAAAACGAATTCTGCTTCGCCTGGGTTTAACCTGGATCAGCCCTAGAAGTAGGTTAGGTTGCACGGTTTTCTCATCTGTTTTCAGGTCGGTCCCTAACCTAAACTAAGACGCCGCAAAAGGCTTCGGCGACGGGAACGGGTCAAGGGCGGTCCCAGGAACCCGCACGAACCATCGAAACCATTTGCGGCACCTGATTATAGCCAGCATCTCCCCTTGAAGTAGGCGGCGCGAACTATTTTTTCGTCTGTTTTGATTACCGTCCCCCCTCGCGGCGAGCGGCAGACGAAGGCGCGCCGCCAAGGGCTAGGGCGACGCAAACGGGTCAGTGTCTGTTCAATGAATCAATTTCGACCCGCCAAAACGAATTCTGCTTCGCCTGGGTTTAACCTGGATCAGCCCTAGAAGTAGGTTAGGTTGCACGGTTTTCTCATCTGTTTTCAGGTCGGTCCCTAACCTAAACTAAGACGCCGCAAAAGGCTTCGGCGACGGGAACGGGTCAAGGGCGGTCCCAGGAACCCGCACGAACCATCGAAACCATTTGCGGCACCTGATTATAGCCAGCATCTCCCCTTGAAGTAGGCGGCGCGAACTATTTTTTCGTCTGTTTTGATTACCGTCCCCCCTCGCGGCGAGCGGCAGACGAAGGCGCGCCGCCAAGGGCTAGGGCGACGCAAACGGGTCAGTGTCTGTTCAATGAATCAATTTCGACCCGCCAAAACGAATTCTGCTTCGCCTGGGTTTAACCTGGATCAGCCCTAGAAGTAGGTTAGGTTGCACGGTTTTCTCATCTGTTTTCAGGTCGGTCCCTAACCTAAACTAAGACGCCGCAAAAGGCTTCGGCGACGGGAACGGGTCAAGGGCGGTCCCAGGAACCCGCACGAACCATCGAAACCATTTGCGGCACCTGATTATAGCCAGCATCTCCCCTTGAAGTAGGCGGCGCGAACTATTTTTTCGTCTGTTTTGATTACCGTCCCCCCTCGCGGCGAGCGGCAGACGAAGGCGCGCCGCCAAGGGCTAGGGCGACGCAAACGGGTCAGTGTCTGTTCAATGAATCAATTTCGACCCGCCAAAACGAATTCTGCTTCGCCTGGGTTTAACCTGGATCAGCCCTAGAAGTAGGTTAGGTTGCACGGTTTTCTCATCTTAGTTCAGGTTAGGTTAGGTTAGGTTAGGTTAGGTTAGGTTAGGTTAGGTTAGGTTAGGTTAGGTTAGGTTAGGTTAGGTTAGGTTAGGTTAGGTTAGGTTAGGTTAGGTTAGGTTAGGTTAGGTTAGGTTAGGTTAGGTTAGGTTAGGTTAGGTTAGGTTAGGTTAGGTTAGGTTAGGTTAGGTTAGGTTAGGTTAGGTTAGGTTAGGTTAGGTTAGGTTAGGTTAGGTTAGGTTAGGTTAGGTTAGGTTAGGTTAGGTTAGGTTAGGTTAGGTTAGGTTAGGTTAGGTTAGGTTAGGTTAGGTTAGGTTAGGTTATCCTAACATCTGTGCTTAATTATGGTACATGTGGGGTAATAATGGGCACATTTTGTAACCTAGTTTATTTTCTCTTCATTTCGTACAGATTTATACATATCGCTCCATTCCGCGCGAATCCTGTCGTATGCCCTTTGGCTTATACCGAGAAACGGTGAGAATGTAAAGCTCCATGCCCCACTCACTTCCTCATTGAATGTTTCGAAAGTTGGAAATGTCTCTGTAACGAATGAGAAAAGAGAATGGAATTAATATGTTTTCATGTACATATTAGTAAAAATCAGTTGAAAATAATTTAAAAAAATACCTTGATGAGTAGTAGTAGTAGTTATTACAGGAATGACCCCCGGAAATATGTCCTGCTTAATTTTAACGGCTTGCTGAATAAGGGCAGCATGCACTTCTTCCGCGAGTATTTTTGACTGTTGCACAACACTCGCAGGAGTTTTAAATCTGTAATGGTCCCAAGCGACCGCATCTGAATGGCATAGGTAGTCGGTAAATCTCGAGTCTACGCGAGCGACACTTTCTGCAGCACTCGTCTCGAGAAATTTTCTTATCGCATTGAACCTCACTTCGTACCTCGTAGAAAGTCTTTTAGATAAGTAAGTATTCAGAGGCTTAAACAGACAATCTGCATTTGGTTGCGTCCCTGAAATCGTACTCAGAACGGATGATCCTGGTATTCTCAGATTAGACCTCACTTGACAAAAACTCTTGATAATGTCATGTTGAATAATTGGAATTGCCACTGATGCTGGTCCACTTGTATTCGCCGTTTTGTGATTTTTTATCCTTAAGACAGCGTAACCACTCAGAATTTTAGCCTCATTAATTTCCGAAACGGTAAGGTTGAGAGCTGCGCAGAGCCTCATGCCACTTAGTAGAAAAAAGGTTGCCAAAAGACACTGAATGACGTACATATCCAGTTTCACGTCTTCTGCGCTGGCATTAGGATCTTGAAGGCGGCTTAATGCTCTGAAAGATTTTGGGAGCATTTCCCTCGCAAATAAAAACACTTCCACCAGTGGAAAAAATGGTAATATTCCGGTGTTCACTCTTACCCTTTGGATTCTTCTCGCCTGCTTGTTGCTCGTAGTCTTAACTTTCTGCCAGACCATTATGCAGTTCCGAATTTGTTTCCGGTCACGATTTGTGAAGAGAACCCTATCATCAGTCAGACAGCTCTCTAAAACGGCCTGTATCGCCGTTGCGTGGTTTTTTACGGAATACGGCCGCAGTGCTTGACTAAGTAAATCCACGAACTTAAAGGGCAAAATCTCGCTTAAAATAGCCACCTTATGGTCTTTCGCATCATCCGATTGCCTCGCAGCAAAGTCTAAGTATCTATGCAAAAACCGCGCATTAGCGAAACATTGTGCCTTGGAGATCGTCTTTTTCTTAAGCTCTTGTTGATAATACGACTTAGCGAAAGGGTGTAAATCAGCCTCTCTTATACGTATTGGTAAGTTACACGATCCTAATTTCTTGCGCGTTTCACTTCTTGATATAACATTTTCTCCATTTTCACTAGCAATCTCACTTTCTTCATTCAATTCCTTTTCGGGTGGTTTATCTTCATCGCCCTCGACTAGAATCATGTGCGATTTCAGCACTGCGATACACGCTTCGACGTACGCTGGCGAAGACGCTTTTAACCCGAGGGCCTGCTTAACCTTAGCCACTGAAGTAACACGTTTCCCACTTTTGCTGGCCGCAAAACACTGTTTCAGGTATCTATCCATGGGATGCCCGTTTTCCGGTAAGTTATGCTTCGCCACGCCGTGCGACCTTAACCTATACAGCCTCGTCCCAATGTGATCGCACAATGCACACAGGAATTTTCTTTGAATCTGTTTTTTCGTTTCCTGAAACCAATTGTAATTTTTTAAAATAAAAATGTCAATTTGTAAATCTTAAGCTCTCACGGGGAAGGTGTGTTGAAACTCACCAAAGGTTGTTGCTGATCTCCCTCTCCAGTGATTTCCATATTCAAGCAGTCGTTATCCGGTTGCACTGACGAAGGTTGTTGCTGATCTCCCTCTCCAGTGATTTCCATATTCGAGCAGTCGTTATCCGGTTGCACTGAGAGACAACACCTCGAGCAGCGGCTGACGAGAACTGTCGACCAGAGATAACTTTCCTGAATCCCAGAACTCCTTAGTGACAGATCACTGCCGGTTGCCTACCTGGCCATCGATCTTCTGCAGCGATTCGTCCATTTGAGAACGTTACGGTTAAACACATGACAAAAAATCTAAAAATGCCCGAATATGTTTTTGGCCTGAATATCGTCAAGAAGTCTCCTATAAAGACATTCTCGTTCCCCGAATGTTAAATAAAACTTCCTAAACGATCTGACGGTCCATATCGATTAGTACCAAATCTACTCGTAACATAACTTAATGTGTGCTTAACTGGTTGCCTATAGCGTTTTGCGTGAATTAAGGTTATCGGGCGATGATTTCCGTTTGGCGCGTCTGAGGACCAATCTGATGCCTCTCGCTCTTAGGGTGGACGCTTGCGGTCACGGCGATACGCGGCTTAATAGCGTGGGACCGCTGGTTCTTAAATTATCCTCGAGTATAGGTGGCGAATCGCGTGTGTAAAGACGTATTTTGACGTAATTAAGGTTATCGGGCGATGATTTCCGTTTGGCGCGTCTGAGGACCAATCTGATGCCTCTCGCTCTTAGGGTGGACGCTTGCGGTCACGGCGATACGCGGCTTAATAGCGTGGGACCGCTGGTTCTTAAATTATCCTCGAGTATAGGTGGCGAATCGCGTGTGTAAAGACGTATTTTGACGTAATTAAGGTTATCGGGCGATGATTTCCGTTTGGCGCGTCTGAGGACCAATCTGATGCCTCTCGCTCTTAGGGTGGACGCTTGCGGTCACGGCGATACGCGGCTTAATAGCGTGGGACCGCTGGTTCGTAAATTAACCCCGAGTATAGGTGGCGAATCGCGTGTGTAAAGACGTATTTTGACGTAATTAAGGTTATCGGGCGATGATTTCCGTTTGGCGCGTCTGAGGACCAATCTGATGCCTCTCGCTCTTAGGGTGGACGCTTGCGGTCACGGCGATACGCGGCTTAATAGCGTGGGACCGCTGGTTCGTAAATTAACCCCGAGTATAGGTGGCGAATCGCGTGTGTAAACACGTACTGGCCGGATCGGTAGGCGACTGTGAGGAGGGCTCCTCAGTCGACTACTGCTCCTTGATTTGAATTGTCAGTATCTTTTGAACGGAGTGAGCTATCGTGTCGGGGAAAAATACAGCTTCATCGGAATCGAGAGGCGCATCCATTGGCATCGAGAAATTTATTCTGAAGGGCCGAGGGGGTGTCGATATCCTTGAACGGAAGTTAATTCAAATTCTCGAATTTGAATTTTATTTTTTTTCTCGACGCAGTAAAATACTTTGAGACGTTGCGATCACTTTTGATTTTATAATTTTTTTTGTCAGACTGACGGTTCGGGAGCTGTGACTAGTCTTAGAATTTATTAAGGCGCTTAAGGCACCCCCGTAGAAGTTTTTGTGCGGGCGGGCTTCCGGGCGTCTAATGTGGGGTCTCGACTTGCGGTGATCAGTCTGGCCGTCTGCGCTTTCATTTCGCCGGCGTTTGGGCCCTCGAAAATGTGTACCTTACTTGCGGAGAATCGCCGGATCGGTAGGCGACTGAGAGGAGGTTGCTCCAGTCGACTACTCCTCCTTGATTTGAATTGTCAGTATCTTTTGAACGGAGTGAGCTATCGTGTCGGGGAAAAATACAGCTTCATCGGAATCGAGAGGCGCATCCATTGGCATCGAGAAATGTATTCTGAAGGGCCGAGGGGGTGTCGATATCCTTGAACGGAAGTTAATTCAAATTCTCGAATTTGAATTTTATTTTTTTTCTCGACGCAGTAAAATACTTTGAGACGTTGCGATCACTTTTGATTTTATAATTTTTTTTGTCAGACTGACGGTTCGGGAGCTGTGGCTAGTCTTAGAATTGGTTAAGTAGACGACTGAGAGGAGGTTGCTCCAGTCGCCTACTCCTCCTTGATTTGAATTGTCAGTATCTTTTGAACGGAGTGAGCTATCGTGTCGGGGAAAAATACAGCTTCATCGGAATCGAGAGGCGCATCCATTGGCATCGCGAAATTTATTCTGAAGGGCCGAGGGGGTGTCGATATCCTTGAACGGAAGTTAAATCAAATTCTCGAATTTGAATTTTATTTTTTTTCTCGACGCAGTAAAATACTTTGAGACGTTGCGATCACTTTTGATTTTATAATTTTTTTTGTCAGACTGACGGTTCGGGAGCTGTGGCTAGTCTTAGAATTGGTTAAGTAGACGACTGAGAGGAGGTTGCTCCAGTCGCCTACTCCTCCTTGATTTGAATTGTCAGTATCTTTGAACGGAGTGAGCTATCGTGTCGGGGAAAAATACAGCTTCATCGGAATCGAGAGGCGCATCCATTGGCATCGAGAAATTTATTCTGAAGGGCCGAGGGGGTGTCGATATCCTTGAACGGAAGTTAATTCAAATTCTCGAATTTGAATTTTATTTTTTTTCTCGACGCAGTAAAATACTTTGAGACGTTGCGATCACTTTTGATTTTATAATTTTTTTTGTCAGACTGACGGTTCGGGAGCTGTGACTAGTCTTAGAATTTATTAAGGCGCTTAAGGCACCCCCGTAGAAGTTTTTGTGCGGGCGGGCTTCCGGGCGTCTAATGTGGGGTCTCGACTTGCGGTGATCAGTCTGGCCGTCTGCGCTTTCATTTCGCCGGCGTTTGGGCCCTCGAAAATGTGTACCTTACTTGCGGAGAATCGCCGGATCGGTAGGCGACTGAGAGGAGGTTGCTCCAGTCGACTACTCCTCCTTGATTTGAATTGTCAGTATCTTTTGAACGGAGTGAGCTATCGTGTCGGGGAAAAATACAGCTTCATCGGAATCGAGAGGCGCATCCATTGGCATCGAGAAATGTATTCTGAAGGGCCGAGGGGGTGTCGATATCCTTGAACGGAAGTTAATTCAAATTCTCGAATTTGAATTTTATTTTTTTTTCTCGACGCAGTAAAATACTTTGAGACGTTGCGATCACTTTTGATTTTATAATTTTTTTTGTCAGACTGACGGTTCGGGAGCTGTGGCTAGTCTTAGAATTGGTTAAGTAGACGACTGAGAGGAGGTTGCTCCAGTCGCCTACTCCTCCTTGATTTGAATTGTCAGTATCTTTTGAACGGAGTGAGCTATCGTGTCGGGGAAAAATACAGCTTCATCGGAATCGAGAGGCGCATCCATTGGCATCGCGAAATTTATTCTGAAGGGCCGAGGGGGTGTCGATATCCTTGAACGGAAGTTAAATCAAATTCTCGAATTTGAATTTTATTTTTTTTCTCGACGCAGTAAAATACTTTGAGACGTTGCGATCACTTTTGATTTTATAATTTTTTTTGTCAGACTGACGGTTCGGGAGCTGTGGCTAGTCTTAGAATTGGTTAAGTAGACGACTGAGAGGAGGTTGCTCCAGTCGCCTACTCCTCCTTGATTTGAATTGTCAGTATCTTTTGAACGGAGTGAGCTATCGTGTCGGGGAAAAATACAGCTTCATCGGAATCGAGAGGCGCATCCATTGGCATCGAGAAATTTATTCTGAAGGGCCGAGGGGGTGTCGATATCCTTGAACGGAAGTTAAATCAAATTCTCGAATTTGAATTTTATTTTTTTTCTCGACGCAGTAAAATACTTTGAGACGTTGCGATCACTTTTGATTTTATAATTTTTTTTGTCAGACTGACGGTTCGGGAGCTGTGACTAGTCTTAGAATTTATTAAGGCGCTTAAGGCACCCCCGTAGAAGTTTTTGTGCGGGCGGGCTTCCGGGCGTCTAATGTGGGGTCTCGACTTGCGGTGATCAGTCTGGCCGTCTGCGCTTTCATTTCGCCGGCGTTTGGGCCCTCGAAAATGTGTACCTTACTTGCGGAGAATCGCCGGATCGGTAGGCGACTGAGAGGAGGTTGCTCCAGTCGACTACTCCTCCTTGATTTGAATTGTCAGTATCTTTTGAACGGAGTGAGCTATCGTGTCGGGGAAAAATACAGCTTCATCGGAATCGAGAGGCGCATCCATTGGCATCGAGAAATGTATTCTGAAGGGCCGAGGGGGTGTCGATATCCTTGAACGGAAGTTAATTCAAATTCTCGAATTTGAATTTTATTTTTTTTCTCGACGCAGTAAAATACTTTGAGACGTTGCGATCACTTTTGATTTTATAATTTTTTTTGTCAGACTGACGGTTCGGGAGCTGTGGCTAGTCTTAGAATTGGTTAAGTAGACGACTGAGAGGAGGTTGCTCCAGTCGCCTACTCCTCCTTGATTTGAATTGTCAGTATCTTTTGAACGGAGTGAGCTATCGTGTCGGGGAAAAATACAGCTTCATCGGAATCGAGAGGCGCATCCATTGGCATCGCGAAATTTATTCTGAAGGGCCGAGGGGTGTCGATATCCTTGAACGGAAGTTAAATCAAATTCTCGAATTTGAATTTTATTTTTTTTTCTCGACGCAGTAAAATACTTTGAGACGTTGCGATCACTTTTGATTTTATAATTTTTTTTGTCAGACTGACGGTTCGGGAGCTGTGGCTAGTCTTAGAATTGGTTAAGTAGACGACTGAGAGGAGGTTGCTCCAGTCGCCTACTCCTCCTTGATTTGAATTGTCAGTATCTTTTGAACGGAGTGAGCTATCGTGTCGGGGAAAAATACAGCTTCATCGGAATCGAGAGGCGCATCCATTGGCATCGAGAATTTATTCTGAAGGGCCGAGGGGGTGTCGATATCCTTGAACGGAAGTTAATTCAAATTCTCGAATTTGAATTTTATTTTTTTTCTCGACGCAGTAAAATACTTTGAGACGTTGCGATCACTTTTGATTTTATAATTTTTTTTGTCAGACTGACGGTTCGGGAGCTGTGACTAGTCTTAGAATTTATTAAGGCGCTTAAGGCACCCCCGTAGAAGTTTTTGTGCGGGCGGGCTTCCGGGCGTCTAATGTGGGGTCTCGACTTGCGGTGATCAGTCTGGCCGTCTGCGCTTTCATTTCGCCGGCGTTTGGGCCCTCGAAAATGTGTACCTTACTTGCGGAGAATCGCCGGATCGGTAGGCGACTGAGAGGAGGTTGCTCCAGTCGACTACTCCTCCTTGATTTGAATTGTCAGTATCTTTTGAACGGAGTGAGCTATCGTGTCGGGGAAAAATACAGCTTCATCGGAATCGAGAGGCGCATCCATTGGCATCGAGAAATGTATTCTGAAGGGCCGAGGGGGTGTCGATATCCTTGAACGGAAGTTAATTCAAATTCTCGAATTTGAATTTTATTTTTTTTCTCGACGCAGTAAAATACTTTGAGACGTTGCGATCACTTTTGATTTTATAATTTTTTTTGTCAGACTGACGGTTCGGGAGCTGTGGCTAGTCTTAGAATTGGTTAAGTAGACGACTGAGAGGAGGTTGCTCCAGTCGCCTACTCCTCCTTGATTTGAATTGTCAGTATCTTTTGAACGGAGTGAGCTATCGTGTCGGGGAAAAATACAGCTTCATCGGAATCGAGAGGCGCATCCATTGGCATCGCGAAATTTATTCTGAAGGGCCGAGGGGGTGTCGATATCCTTGAACGGAAGTTAAATCAAATTCTCGAATTTGAATTTTATTTTTTTTCTCGACGCAGTAAAATACTTTGAGACGTTGCGATCACTTTTGATTTTATAATTTTTTTTGTCAGACTGACGGTTCGGGAGCTGTGGCTAGTCTTAGAATTGGTTAAGTAGACGACTGAGAGGAGGTTGCTCCAGTCGCCTACTCCTCCTTGATTTGAATTGTCAGTATCTTTTGAACGGAGTGAGCTATCGTGTCGGGGAAAAATACAGCTTCATCGGAATCGAGAGGCGCATCCATTGGCATCGAGAAATTTATTCTGAAGGGCCGAGGGGGTGTCGATATCCTTGAACGGAAGTTAATTCAAATTCTCGAATTTGAATTTTATTTTTTTCTCGACGCAGTAAAATACTTTGAGACGTTGCGATCACTTTTGATTTTATAATTTTTTTTGTCAGACTGACGGTTCGGGAGCTGTGACTAGTCTTAGAATTTATTAAGGCGCTTAAGGCACCCCCGTAGAAGTTTTTGTGCGGGCGGGCTTCCGGGCGTCTAATGTGGGGTCTCGACTTGCGGTGATCAGTCTGGCCGTCTGCGCTTTCATTTCGCCGGCGTTTGGGCCCTCGAAAATGTGTACCTTACTTGCGGAGAATCGCCGGATCGGTAGGCGACTGAGAGGAGGTTGCTCCAGTCGACTACTCCTCCTTGATTTGAATTGTCAGTATCTTTTGAACGGAGTGAGCTATCGTGTCGGGGAAAAATACAGCTTCATCGGAATCGAGAGGCGCATCCATTGGCATCGAGAAATGTATTCTGAAGGGCCGAGGGGGTGTCGATATCCTTGAACGGAAGTTAATTCAAATTCTCGAATTTGAATTTTATTTTTTTTCTCGACGCAGTAAAATACTTTGAGACGTTGCGATCACTTTGATTTTATAATTTTTTTTGTCAGACTGACGGTTCGGGAGCTGTGGCTAGTCTTAGAATTGGTTAAGTAGACGACTGAGAGGAGGTTGCTCCAGTCGCCTACTCCTCCTTGATTTGAATTGTCAGTATCTTTTGAACGGAGTGAGCTATCGTGTCGGGGAAAAATACAGCTTCATCGGAATCGAGAGGCGCATCCATTGGCATCGCGAAATTTATTCTGAAGGGCCGAGGGGGTGTCGATATCCTTGAACGGAAGTTAAATCAAATTCTCGAATTTGAATTTTATTTTTTTTCTCGACGCAGTAAAATACTTTGAGACGTTGCGATCACTTTTGATTTTATAATTTTTTTTGTCAGACTGACGGTTCGGGAGCTGTGGCTAGTCTTAGAATTGGTTAAGTAGACGACTGAGAGGAGGTTGCTCCAGTCGCCTACTCCTCCTTGATTTGAATTGTCAGTATCTTTTGAACGGAGTGAGCTATCGTGTCGGGGAAAAATACAGCTTCATCGGAATCGAGAGGCGCATCCATTGGCATCGAGAAATTTATTCTGAAGGGCCGAGGGGGGTGTCGATATCCTTGAACGGAAGTTAAATCAAATTCTCGAATTTGAATTTTATTTTTTTTCTCGACGCAGTAAAATACTTTGAGACGTTGCGATCACTTTTGATTTTATAATTGTTTTTGTCAGACTGACGGTTCGGGAGCTGTGGCTAGTCTTAGAATGTTAAGTAGACGACTGAGAGGAGGTTGCTCCAGTCGCCTACTCCTCCTTGATTTGAATTGTCAGTATCTTTTGAACGGAGTGAGCTATCGTGTCGGGGAAAAATACAGCTTCATCGGAATCGAGAGGCGCATCCATTGGCATCGAGAAATTTATTCTGAAGGGCCGAGGGGGTGTCGATATCCTTGAACGGAAGTTAAATCAAATTCTCGAATTTGAATTTTATTTTTTTTCTCGACGCAGTAAAATACTTTGAGACGTTGCGATCACTTTTGATTTTATAATTTTTTTTGTCAGACTGACGGTTCGGGAGCTGTGACTAGTCTTAGAATTTATTAAGGCGCTTAAGGCACCCCCGTAGAAGTTTTTGTGCGGGCGGGCTTCCGGGCGTCTAATGTGGGGTCTCGACTTGCGGTGATCAGTCTGGCCGTCTGCGCTTTCATTTCGCCGGCGTTTGGGCCCTCGAAAATGTGTACCTTACTTGCGGAGAATCGCCGGATCGGTAGGCGACTGAGAGGAGGTTGCTCCAGTCGACTACTCCTCCTTGATTTGAATTGTCAGTATCTTTTGAACGGAGTGAGCTATCGTGTCGGGGAAAGTTACAGCTTCATCAGAATCGAGAGGCGCATCTTTTGATCATTTGGGTGACCGCTTCAAAAAATGGGAACGGGGTACACAGGTGGAAAAACCTATTTGAGTCTTTTGGTGCAAATCCAGTTTTTGGTTGCTTTAACGATCGCCGTTCCGAAACCCGCACTGGGAAACGGTCGCAAGCGATGTAAGATGAAAGGTAATTGAATTCCGCTTCTTTTAAACCCTTTTGCGACCGCTTTGAATCATGAAATCGGGATACGTAGGTGGAAAAACCTATTTGAGTCTTTTGGTGCAAATCCAGTTCTGGTTGCTTTAACGATCGCCGTTCCGAAACCCGCACTGGGAAACGGTCGCAAGCGATGTAAGATGAAAGGTAATTGAATTCCGCTTCTTTTAAACCCTTTTGCGACCGCTTTGAATCATGAAATCGGGATACGTAGAGTGAAAAACCTATTTAAAATATTTGGTCGAAATGCCGTTTCTGCTCCATTGATCTATCGCCGTTTTGTAACCCGCGATCAAAAACGGTCGCAAAGTATCTTAAATCGAAGGTAATTGAATTCTGCGTCGAATAATTACAAATGGGACCGTATTGACATTGAAACAAACAGTTTGCGTGCTATTTAATAGTGTCCGACGACTTTGGTGCGGTTTTAGGGTAATTAATAAAAAATGTCCTCGAGGCAAAATCGGCGGCTGCGACGGTCCGTTTCGGGTTAGGTCGACTCGGCGGACCGTCTGCTATCAAAATAAGTCCCTAAAATTTTTTGAACCTAGGACATTTATAATGTACCTCGCACTTTTTCAAATACGCCGGCCTTCCGGCTGCCGGCGGCGGGTGAGGCTTTGGCGCGGCGACGTCACCCCGCCGGCGGAGCGCCATTGCCCAATACCCTATAGGCCGGAGGGGGCGGCCGGGCAAACGATCCTCAGTTGTGGCGGCAGCGGCGCCGGCGCTGACTCTCTGGACGTTTGAGGGCCGACTGAGGGGTGTCCGGGGCGCGGAGAAAAATAGTCCGCCGTGCTCTAAGTGTGTTCCGGGCCTCATCAACCCGGTCACCAGCTGCGCGGCGGCGGCCCCCCCCACTCCCGGCCTCGGCGGCTCAGTCCGCTACGATGGGATTCGCCCCTGGCGCGGCAGGCGTCGTCCGTCGAGCGCTGTCGGCCCGCGGGCTCCCAGTCTCACCGACTTGCATTGCCAAAAGTACTATATCCCCTGGTGACTGGCCGGCCGACGCTCCTCAGCTGCGGCGGCAGGGTCGGTAGCGGCGCCGGCGTCTCCTCTCCGGACGATGAAGGGCCGACTGAGGGGTGTCCGAGGTGCGGAGAAAAATAGTCCGCGCCGGTGGAGGTCAGATCCGGCCCTGATCAGGGGGGTGACTGTCTGCGGTGATCCCAGAGTCCGCGCCGGTGGAGGGCTGATCCGGCCATGATCAGGAGGGGTGGGTGTCTGCGGTGATCCCAGAGTCCCGCGCCGGTGGAGGTCAGATCCGGCCCTGATCAGGGGGGTTACTGTCTGCGGTGGTGAGCCCATAGTCCGCACGGCTTCAGGTGTGATCGGGGCCTGATCAACCCGGTCACCAGCTGCGGTGAACGCAGTGTCCGCCAGCCCACGAGCCTCGCCCTCGGCAGAGGGCTGTGGCTCGCGGTGATATGAAACTCGCATCATTTTCGAGTGATGCCTCGATTCGATTTCGCCCGGCGATCGATCGAATTTCATGCGGGTGCACTCCTTACGGGGTCGCGCACCCACTTACTGCATTTTCCATGGCCAAAAGTACTATGACCCCCAAGCAGGTGGGGGCCAAGGGGCCCGCTTAGCGCAAAAGTTGAGAGCCGCCGCGGGTGCGTGGGTGTTCACGGCCTTGCGCCGCGGGGGTGGAGCAGGCACCCCGTGTGGGCGTCCTTAAGAACACCGCAGAGTGCCTTGTCCTGGGAACACGTGCAGTCGTTCGCCGAGGAGGACATTTTAAGAGGCGGTAAAAGGCAGCGATATGAAACTCGCATCATTTTCGACTGAGGAGCGAATTTGATTTGGCCCGTCGTTAACTCGACTGTTGACGGACATTCACTGTGGAGGAAGGGCGGACTCCATTTCCGAGTTATCCATTGCCCAAAGTACTATAACCCCTTTGCCTTGTGACTTGGGGGCCACAGGACCCGTCGTGATCGCTGTCGGATGCCCCTCCGGGGGAAAGACTTGTCTTGAACAGACTCGTCCCTAGGCGAAAGATCGGCGGGAAAAAGAGAGACAGAAAAGACCGCAGGAGGCCTCGCCCTGGGATTTCGAGCTATCGTCTACCCACAGAGGTGATTTTGGAGGCGGTAAAAATGTACGAAATGGAACTCGCATCATTTCGAGTGATGCAAAATTCAATTTAAGGCTTTGAGTTAATTGAACATTCTGAGACGAACGCTAAAGAGAGCGGTGTTGAACGATTTCAATAAATTCATTGCCAAAAATACTATGACCCTAGGGGTCAATGGCGAATCGAATGCATGCCGTCTCAAGTCAGTGCCTTAAGCGCCTGCGATGGGACCCATAATTATCCCCGCTCAGTAGCGCGCACTCGTCTTTTTACGGCAAAAAAATGCTTCGATTCTGGGTCGCCAGCCGTATAACCTTGCGTTTCTCGCAAACTGCCTTTCGCTCTCGGATACACGCCCCCACTGTAGGCCCATGAGGCAAAGGCTGCGGCAAAAATGAAACTCGCTTCATTATCGAATGACGGCAAAATTCATTATGGCTTGTATTCACTCGGACATTCTGAGACGAACGCTAAAGAGAGCGGTGTCGAACGATTCCGAAAAAATATTTTGCCAAAAATACTATGACCCTAGGGGTCAATGGCGAATCGAATGCATGCCGTCTCAAGTCAGTGCCTTAAGCGCCTGCGATGGGACCCATAATTATCCCCGCTCAGTAGCGCGCACTCGTCTTTTTACGGCAAAAAAATGCTTCGATTCTGGGTCGCCAGCCGTATAACCTTGCGTTTCTCGCAAACTGCCTTTCGCTCTCGGATACACGCCCCACTGTAGGCCCATGAGGCAAAGGCTGCGGCAAAAATGAAACTCGCTTCATTATCGAATGACGGCAAAATTCATTATGGCTTGTATTCACTCGGACATTCTGAGACGAACGCTAAAGAGAGCGGTGTCGAACGATTCCGAAAAAATATTTTGCCAAAAATACTATGACCCTAGGGGTCAATGGCGAATCGAATGCATGCCGTCTCAAGTCAGTGCCTTAAGCGCCTGCGATGGGACCCATAATTATCCCCGCTCAGTAGCGCGCACTCGTCTTTTTACGGCAAAAAAATGCTTCGATTCTGGGTCGCCAGCCGTATAACCTTGCGTTTCTCGCAAACTGCCTTTCGCTCTCGGATACACGCCCCACTGTAGGCCCATGAGGCAAAGGCTGCGGCAAAAATGAAACTCGCTTCATTATCGAATGACGGCAAAATTCATTATGGCTTGTATTCACTCGGACATTCTGAGACGAACGCTAAAGAGAGCGGTGTCGAACGATTCCGAAAAAATATTTTGCCAAAAATACTATGACCCTAGGGGTCAATGGCGAATCGAATGCATGCCGTCTCAAGTCAGTGCCTTAAGCGCCTGCGATGGGACCCATAATTATCCCCGCTCAGTAGCGCGCACTCGTCTTTTTACGGCAAAAAAATGCTTCGATTCTGGGTCGCCAGCCGTATAACCTTGCGTTTCTCGCAAACTGCCTTTCGCTCTCGGATACACGCCCCACTGTAGGCCCATGAGGCAAAGGCTGCGGCAAAAATGAAACTCGCTTCATTATCGAATGACGGCAAAATTCATTATGGCTTGTATTCACTCGGACATTCTGAGACGAACGCTAAAGAGAGCGGTGTCGAACGATTCCGAAAAAATATTTTGCCAAAAATACTATGACCCTAGGGGTCAATGGCGAATCGAATGCATGCCGTCTCAAGTCAGTGCCTTAAGCGCCTGCGATGGGACCCATAATTATCCCCGCTCAGTAGCGCGCACTCGTCTTTTTACGGCAAAAAAATGCTTCGATTCTGGGTTTAAGTAGCTTCCCTTCAAAAAGTCAACCGATACGCAGTTTTCTCTTCGGAGAGTCCGGGAGCTTCCGGCGCGCCTTGGCGCTGCTCCCACCAATTCCATTGGTTGCGTACCGAATTACGTAGCGACGTAAGTCCGGCACACCCGCGGGTGGTTAAGAAATTCCCGCATCACGCACAAAGGAAAAGCTCTCTCGTAGCGAAAGTAAACGCACGCAAGCGGACACGTTGGGTCGCCGCGGGTTCTCGAGCACTGGTTGGTCATGACGGCCCTCTGGAAAAGCTGGTTCCCAAGCGTTATGATGCGTTTGTTCAGTCTAGTTGCGAGACGAGCGCGTGATGCACAAAGGATAAGGGAGTTTATACGAGTGAAGAAAAGGAGCCCTCCAAACAGCTCGTCCGCGGCCCTCTGTCGCCTGCGGCACGGTCATATGCGGACACAAAAATCAAAATAAGCCCACGGGCATCAATGACTCTCTGCTCTCCGAGCGAAAATGAGAAAAAGCACGCCATATCTAAGACGAACGGTATTCTACCGATGAGTCGAGGAGAAGGTTGAAATTGAAATAAGAGAAATAATATACATTCTGTCCGCAGAATAGTCCACATAGCGTCGATGATCGACGAAGCCGGAAGGCGGAGTCTCTCGCACGCGTGGAATGAAAATGAATAAAGTCTTGGGCTTCGATGTGAGATCGAGTCCGCGAAAAAGACAACAATGCTGTGTCGGCTCCGTCGCGGGAGGCCGGGGATTTTTTTCCCTACCTCTCGCGCGGTCCGACTCAAACAAACAGCTATCAGGTTGATCCTGCCTGTCAAATATGCCCCGTTTAAAGATTAAGCCATGCATGTCTACGTACAAGCCAAATTAAGGTGAAACCGCGGAAGGCTCATTATATCAGTCATGGTTCAATGGATTGTACCCAGTTACTTGGATAACTGCGGAAATACTGGAGCTAATACATGCCAACAGAGTTCCGACCGGAGACGGAAGGAACGCTTTTATTAGATCAAAACCGATCGGTTGGTTTCGGCCACCGTGAATTTTGGTGACTCTGAATAACTTTGGGCTGATCGCACGGCCTCGTGCCGGCGACGCATCTTTCAAATGTCTGCCTTATCAACTTTCGATGGTAGGTTCTGCGCCTACCATGGTTGTAACGGGTAACGGGGAATCAGGGTTCGATTCCGGAGAGGGAGCCTGAGAAACGGCTACCACATCCAAGGAAGGCAGCAGGCGCGCAAATTACCCACTCCCGGCTCGGGGAGGTAGTGACAAACAATAACGATACGGGACTCATCCGAGGCCCCGTAATCGGAATGACAACACTTTAAATCCTTTATGGATTAGCCAAAGGAGGCAAGTCTGGTGCCAGCAGCCGCGGTAATTCCAGCTCCTTTAGCGTATCTGAAAGTTGTTGCGGTTAAAAAGCTCGTAGTTGGATCTGTGTCCCGCACCGCCGGTTCACCGCCCGTCGGTGCCAAACTGGCGCGCTGCGGGACGTCATGCCGGTGGCGTGTCTTGCTGCGGGTTTCGGCTCGCAAGCGGCGCCGAGTCAATCCCGCTGCGGTGCTCTTTACTGAGTGTCGAGGTGGGGCCGGCACGTTTACTTTGAACAAATTTGAGTGCTCCAAGCAGGCGATTTCTCGCCTGAAGATAAGTGCATGGAATAATAGAATAGGACTTCGGTTCTATTTTGTTGGTTTTCGGAACCAGAAGTAATGATTAATGGAGACAGGCGGGGGCATTCGTATTACGACGTTAGAGGTGAAATTCTTGGATCGTCGTAAGACGGACTGAAGCGAAAGCATTTGCCAAGGATGTTCTCGTTGATCAAGAACGAAAGTCAGAGGTTCGAAGGCGATCAGATACCGCCCTAGTTCTGGCCATAAACGATATCAACTAGCAATTTGCCCAAGGTGCTCCGATGCCTGGGCAAGCGGCTTCCGGGAAACCAAAGTCTTTGGATTCCGGGGGAAGTATGGTTGCAAAGCTGAAACTTAAAGGAATTGACGGAAGGGCACCACCAGGAGTGGAGCCTGCGGCTTAATTTGACTCAACACGGGAAAACTTACCAGGTCCAGACACTGGAAGGATTGACAGATTGAGAGCTCTTTCTTGATTCAGTGGGTGGTGGTGCATGGCCGTTCTTAGTTGGTGGAGCGATTTGTCTGCTTAATTGCGATAACGAACGAGACTCTAGCCTACTAAATAGTCGTTTCCGGCTTCCTTGTGCAGCCGGCGAAGACATATCTTCTTAGAGGGACAGGCGGCTTCTAGCCGCACGAGATTGAGCAATAACAGGTCTGTGATGCCCTTAGATGTTCTGGGCCGCACGCGCGCTACAATGGAGGTATCAGCGTGTCTTCCCTGGCCGAGAGGCCCGGGCAACCCGCTGAACCACCTTCGTGCTTGGGATTGGGGCTTGAAATTGTTCCCCATGAACGAGGAATTCCCAGTAAAGGCGTGTCATCAGCACGCCTTGATTACGTCCCTGCCCTTTGTACACACCGCCCGTCGCTACTACCGATTGAATGATTTAGTGAGCTCTTCGGATTGGCGTGCGGCGATCCTTCGGGATTGCCGATGTTGTCGAGAAGATAAGCAAACTTGATCATTTAGAGGAAGTAAAAGTCGTAACAAGGTTGCTGTAGGTGAACCTGCAGCAGGATCATTACCGTACTCAAACACACCCCAAGTGTTTTGCCGTACTCCGTACTGGACCTTAAAAAACCTTTTATACGGTTAAGCATTCTCGCCAGAGCGGCCGCTTGAGAGTCCGTCTCGTCCGCGCAGGACGGCGGGCCCGAGGTCTGAGAGTCTGCTACTTTTGCTTAATAAAAATTATATTTGTTGCGACGCTACGGCGTCCGCAACTGATCAGAGCCGTTTCTCTTCAAAAGAAGGGTTACGGTGGATATCGCGGCTGCATACTCGACAGAGCGACCAATCGCGGTCTTTACAGAGCCTCTGCAGTCGGCCGCGGCTGTTACGTGAGAGTTTTCCCTTACTCCGGGAGGACTCAGTATCTTGGCCGCGGGACTGGGTTAATCGTCCTTAAGCAAGACGAGAGAATGCCACGGTACCGGACTTGAAACACATGGTCTTCTTGTGTGCCCTTTATAGAGCGGGCCGAAGGCGTAGTGAGTTGGTTATAAAGCGGCTGAATTTATTTTTAGCCGCACCGTGGCGACCCAGTCGCCCAAAATTCTAGAACTTGACTCGGCTTTCCGTGATCCGGCTTAAGTCCGCAAGCATGATGTGTCCGGTGTCGTTCCCTCCATTGGTAACCTAAAAGTGTCTGCTCGTCGTGGATTGGCGAGAAATCGCAGTCTATACGTCAGCGGCAAAAAATTATAAACCAGTTCAGTGGATCCCTCGGCTCGTGGGTCGATGAAGAACGCAGCAAATTGCGCGTTGTCATGTGAACAGCAGGACACATGAACATCGACACTTTGAACGCAAATGGCGGCCCTCGGACCTCGGTCCTTGGGCCACTCCTGGCTGAGGGTCGGTTAAAAGTCTTAATGACCAGACTGCTGTCGGGGAGGAATTCACTTTCCTCTTCGCACGGCGATATTGGAGACTCCGCCCTCCGGGTGGTTCTCTTAAAATCCGACGTAGAGGGAGAGAAATTTATTTTTTTTCCGCTACTGACCTCATAAGCGGTGGTTCTTGTGTGTTGTCGTAGAAAATACGCAAAGACAGAGGAACGAATCTGAACATGCA
>CAVMKJ010000014.1:50000-52500 GCA_963682055.1 Primula veris
CCCGTTTTTTTTCCCGCAAACCAGCTACTAGCTTTAGAATGTCGCCGGCCGTGGGAACGCCGCCTGCGGTGGAAATTCTCGCCCCGCTAGCTCGCCCTATTGTGGCGAGCTAGCGGGCGTTTTTTTTCCGGTTTTTTTTTGGGGGGGTGGGCGACTCTGCCGGGCAGCGCCATCGCCTGCACAGGTACCTCGTCCCGGGCTGCAGCGCGGCCTGGTGCAGCGTTCGTCCAGCACCGCGGACGAGTTCGCGACCGTGAGGCAAAGGCCGCCATATCGCAGTTTCCCAGGGTGCTGGCGGACTGTCATGCGAGGTTCCCAGGACACTGTGCTGGACTGTGCAAACCGCTGACTATAGGTTCACTTCGTGATATCAGGTCCGTAACTCGCGGTCCAATCTACCGGTTGCACCTACCGGTCCTCGGCCAGCAGCAGCAGCGACGATACGTTGTCGAAGGCACGCCGGCACGCGGCGCAGTGCTGCACGCACGAGTGCGCCGTCAGCTGGCCGGCCGAGGCGCAGGCGGCCAGAGTGTCTGACTGTGGGCGCAGGGTGATCGGTTGAAAAAGTACAATAAAACATAAAGGGAACTGATTTATTAGCAGATTAAGACAGAACGCGTGTTCTCACCCCATCACAAAACCGTTCATAATAAAAAAACACGTGATTGTATTAAAAGCTTACAAAGTAGTAAAATACATGAACAGCAAGATTGCATAGCGCTTTATTGTTCTAACCTAGGATATTTTAAATTATACTCGATGTCTTTTGAGACAGCATATAAGATACTGCGGCCATCTGGTGTTTGTACTCCATATGGTGAGACGCCGGCTTGGAGTGTTCTGACTGTAATAAAACTTGTGCTTCTAAAGAATGCCCTTGGCAAACTCATTTAAGAGAGAGTTTAAAAAATCACTCTTCTCAAAATGTTTGAAAAATAGCTTCTTGTGGTAACGAACCCGCTTCGGGTCTAGAGAACGCACGCCAGCCCTACTCAGATTATAAATCCTTCGTTCAACCCCACTGACAGATTCTTTTCTTACGTTCTCGGTGTGCGAGGAGTGAACATGGGTTAACAATGTTTTTTTTTCATAAAACGTAACATGGCAAAAAGGACAACGTTTCACTAATTTCACTTGATGAGTCGTCTTGGTCTTGTGCGAGTGCGGTTGATGCTCGTTTGCCGATGGGTCTTTGCAGTAATCCTCGCTGCCGCCGCTGTGCCGACACTGGTCTCCAGCTGCCTCGTCAAATGACGCCGAGTCCGGGGCGCTTCTCGCCTGTGAAAAAAATCATAACGAGAGAGATATTATAGTCTGGCCGCGCAATCGATTTCCTCGTGGCTTAAATTCAAAACGTCGGGAAAGATATATAATAAGAGGAACCTACCTCGAAATAATCGCCCGGGATGTCCGCTGGCGACACGGCGCCCGGCCCGCCGCCGCCGGCAGCGGTGGTGCTGGCCGCGCCGCTGTGCCGACACTGGTCTCCAGCTGCCTCGTCAAATGACGCCGAGTCCGGGGCGCTTCTCGCCTGTGAAAAAAAATCATAACGAGAGAGATATTATAGTCTGGCCGCGCAATCGATTTCCTCGTGGCTTAAATTCAAAACGTCGGGAAAGATATATAATAAGAGAAACCTACCTCGAAATAATCGCCCGGGATGTCCGCTGGCGACACGGCGCCCGGCCCGCCGCCGTCGACGCTGTGTTGACAAACATGAGATGCAACTGGAACATTCGACCCGTTATGCTTCTTTGCATCGTCACAAAGCACTTGGATCAGATCATCATGGTTCAGATCAATGAAAGTAGTAGTTTCCTGAATGGCAAACAGACACAAAATCGAGAGAAAAATTTATCTCTTAGTATATAAACAGCCGACAAAGCGAGGAGGGATAGGTTATGTGTTGACTTACCTCATTCTCCGAGTCACGAAGTTCTAGAATATTATCCGGTACTGCTGTTAGTGGCCAATCTTCTTTAAAAGGTGTAAAATCCAAAGCAGCGTCTATCGCATCTCTTATGGAAATCATGATGAAACACTTATAAATATTCACAGCACAGCGCACTTATCACTTTAGATCTAACTTCGCTCCGAGATAGCGGAAGACTGACTGGGCCTCTCCAACACGTGCGAGACATGTGATTCGTCATAGCCTTTTCGTAATATACCTCACCGTTCGATTAATCTAACCTAACCTAACTGTAGAAAGGCGGTGCATTTTCGTGCAAATAGTCAGTCGCCTCAGAAAAAAATAAATTAAAAAAAAAAACGGTCGGCGAATCTGGGGTGCAATTGATGAAGTGCAGAATCATTGATGGGTTGTTGAACTCGGAATCAGCACCTCCGTAGACGAGAACGCTTACACCACGGCCAAACTGCCGCCGTGCTGTGTACCGAAGCCGTCTCGACCTCCTCTCACCACTCAATATCAAACAGACAGTCCTGTCAAAAAAGTGGGCGGCGGTGGGGTGCCTTTCGAGTGTTTGAACGCGCACAC
>CAVMKJ010000015.1:0-24120 GCA_963682055.1 Primula veris
GGCAGAGTGCCGGTGCGTGCGTAACCAGCTGCGGCGCGTTGAAGAAGACCTGAAAGAAGCGAACTGTGGCTCTGCAGCGAAGACGCTCGATAGCCTGGAAAGCGATTATGGTAACGCGTTGGGCCAGCCTTACAAAATACGACGCGCACGGGCATTCAAGAAATAATGCCTGTTTGAGTGATCGATAAAACACGTTACCAGTGGCTAAAAGGTGATGCGGCGTTGCACAGTGGGCAAAATCCTAGAAAAGGCGGACATTAACAAAGTTTTCGATATTTTGGCTTGAGAAACTTGTCCGTGGGGTTTTGGAGGTCGCTAAACACAAATCTGACATAGTTTTTACCAAAAAAAAATTGACTTTGTGATGCGTTCTGTGCTACAAAACGCGACGTGATTTCCACCCTCCGCCCGGTCCTGGGAGGGCGCGCTGCTCTGGACCCAGCCTTGAAGATCCTCGGATACAAGCCACTGCTCCGGCTCATTCTTGCATACTGCATACAGCGCCCATCTGCGTATCGTCGCTGGCCTCCATGCACCGGAAACGCCTTCAAATATTCCAAAATAAGACGGTGAAAGCAGCCCTGTCACCACCCTGGTCAGCAAATACCGCCGACGCCCATGTCTCCACCGGGATACGATACCTTCATTACTTCCTCCTGGATCTCCAGAACAATTACTTCGAGAAAACATCCACCCACCATCCGGAACGACTTCTCCGCCGCCGCCGCAGAAGGAAACTGCCACACCGGTTTCACCACCCTCACCCAGGGTACACCACTTGTCCTACCTACATTTTGTCCTACCTACATTTTGTCCTACCTATATTTTGTCCTACCTACGTTTTGTCCTACCTCGGGGTGGGGGAGGGGGAGGGGGAAGGGGAGAGGGGGGAAGGGGGGAGGGAGAGGGGGGGAGGGGGGGAGGGGGGAGAGGGGGGGGAGAGGGGAAGGGGAGAGGGGGGGAGGGGGGAGGGGGGGAGAGGGGGAGGGGGGAGGGGAGGGGGAGGGCGGAATGGGGAATGGGAGAAGGGGGGATTTCAGACAACGGGTTACACGCAAAGACATGCCCATGCGCGACTTGTGTCGCTTGCATCGATGGTGTAATGGGATAACTAGACAACTACAAGATAGGGATTCAAGGTAGAAAATCATGTTTTCGGTTAGATTTTCTTTACTTTCCCTAATAAAGTTTGCATACCAAATATATTTTAGTGAATTTACATACAAGTTTGGAAACATCCAGACAAGAATTGGAAATTGCCCAAACAATTTCCGCTACAAACAATTGTTTGGGATTTGCCTAAAAAAAAAATTCAGTGTGTGTGCACTCTTTGCTGTTGCAATCCGAAACCTACTCCGAATCGGGGACACTCGTTACATCTTCCGTCTTTGCACTCGCATCTACTCGCGGGAATACCGCGTCCTGCGCCTACTTCGGCCTCGGGCCATTGCCGAACGGAGTGTCACATCGAAAATCGGAAAACGAGGAAGTGTGGTCCGGTAGTAGGACGTCTTGAAATATACTTTGTGGTCGTGTTTCTTGACTCGTGCGATTACAAAACGCAAATCGGAATGGCGCAGGGGAGGCGAAGATGCGGGCTCCACGCGCGCCGGGCAGGTAGGCAGTGCCGGCTGGCGGAAGTGTCGAGCGGTATGGCCTATGCTACTTGCTCTCTGCAAGCAGCTGCTCTCTGTCATTCTACGTTCATCCTTTCTGCTTGCCCCTCCTTTGCGAATATTTAGGCGAAAATAACAACAAAAGTTGAGCATTACAGTCTGACATCCTTCTGTCTCGCCTTTCTGTGTTAAGTATTTAGAGGAAACACTTTTCGCCGGTGTACTGCCAGTGGGAGTTGAACCCACGATTCAGAGCCCGAGAGCGCGCACGCCACCCCGAAGCTACCCGGTCAACTTGAGAGGAGGTCAGAGGGTGGACACCCATATTCCGCGCCGATTCAGAGGGCACGGGAGCTAGAGCAGGTCTGTGAATATTATTCGATTCTCGGTCGGGTATCGCCTGAGTGTCGCCTCGGTGGGGGTCGCCGCGGCGCTGACGCTACGAGCCTCCAAGAAAGTGGCGTCCAAGTGACTAATATTAGGTTGTCGGGATATGGTCGCCGGAGTGTCGCCTAAGCAGGCGTCGCCGTGCAGAGATCGCCACGAGACTTTGCGCCAAGAACCTGACGCCACCATTGTGGCGATGACTCGGGGAAGCCGCCACGTTTCTGGGTGAACTAAGGGAGGGGTGGTTGGGAACAGTCTGGCCAACGCGGCTCGCGGCTGCCACCCTTTTCAACCCTCTGGATGCGCCCGCACACGCGTCACCCCTAGGTGCGGGGCGGGGGTCGGACAGTCGGAGCCGGCGGCAGGGCACAGGCCCCAATGCAACACCAGGACCCTCCGTCACGGCCTCGGCACTTAGGGACGATGTCGGAGAAACAATACTCTCAAATCGTGAATGCCGGGCAGTGGGGGCGGGTCACATCCCCCCCCTCCCCACACGCAACCAATATTGCCTTATTCGAGTGGGAATGTGCAGGGCGACAATATGAGAACGGGCGGCGCGGCGTTGCGGCCCAGGCGCGGCTCGCCCACCCCATCAGGTGACGAGGCCACGCCGGGCCCCATCCCAAGTTAAACAATAGTGACATGTGCTGCAACGGCGTGCCCTTCCCAACCTGGCGGTCAAAATGTGCTTGCCATAAAAACGGAGACGTCCCGGGCGGCGTACTTGTGCACAAAAGCACCGCCCGGACCCGCGTGCCACAGGGTGTGCCGAGAGTCGAAGCGCAGGTCGAAGCGCAGTCTCTAGCAGGGATGAGTTTGAGTGAACCGCCCCGAGACTCACCGGCCTTGGCCACCAGCCGTAGGTCGCCCCGAGCCTGCCACACCGATCGAGTGTCGCGATCGCGATGCCTGTGTCTTTTTCTAATATCTAGCAGTTCTAAGCAATCCTGGGTGTTTCCCTGCACGGCGGCCCGATTCAGAGCGCTGTGGCGCGTCCGCGGCAGTCAGGGGCGTGGGACGCCCCCTGGCTACACCACTCGCCAGGACGCCGACGACGGCGTCCGGCAGCCCGAGCTGGCGGCCCTTGCCGCCGACGCCCCCGCACTTCGGGTCACATGGAGCCGGACACGCTACGCCCCTCCGCCCGGGCGGGCGGAAAGGGAGGGGGGGGGGGGGGGGGGGGTCGCGTCGCCCTGCTGGACAAGGGATGCTTCAGCGATCCCCTCCCCTCGCCCCCTTGCCTGCGACAAGTGCGGCTGGGGGCGAGGCAATTAGGTGTTCAGCTCGGCACCAGGGAGATAGCCCGGGTGGGGAAGGGAAGGGAAAGGAGGGGGGGGGGGGGGGGGGGGCTGCACGACGGGGTCTTCGTGGACTCGGGGCTCCGAAGCCTGGTGTCGACTTAGTGAAATCAGTTGTGTTCACGCCTCTGAAGCCGACACCTGCCGAGCGAGAGAGCCGACTCCGCCGAAACCAGCGTTAAACTCCAAGCGCACTTTATGTGTGTTTCACTGTTTCTTGTGTTTGTGCTCAGTGATTTGCCTTGTGGAATAAACCCCCTTCATTTCTCTTAAGTGCCGTGTGTATCGTTTTCAATCAAAGTGTTCCCATCCCAACCTCAGAGCCGAGTCGACAGACCGAACCTTCTCAACAAATTTTGGCTTTCTCCTTAAATACAAAAAAAAAAAACGGCCTGGCGGCCGCAATACTGTAAGATTTAAGAAAAATTACTAGTGGCAACAGCAAAAATTTATTTTTCTTCATCTGAGTTAAAAGTTCTGAAGACAACGCGTTCACTTCAACTGGAGTTTTTCGCTTTGAGTAGGGGGAGGGGAAGGGAGGCAACACTGCTACCCAGGCGCCAGCGCGGTCGGGCACCGGGCAGAGTATTTCCTACTACCATCAAGATCAGCACCGTCGTGGCGGCTCCAGGCAGGCTCACGCCCAACCCTTCTGCGCACACCGACGCACACCATCGCGCAACACAACATACCGCAGAACACTACAGAATTTCGTCCGAGGTAGGTACTGGAGAGACATTTTTATATCCACCCGCCTCTTATGTAGACAGCCTTTCACGCACAACCTGATACTGCGGCTTTGGTCTAAGCAGTTGAATAATATAACGGCTCTGACCCTAACAAAGAAGAAAAACTTGTGAGTTCTTTGTTAGCTCACTGAGTGCAGATCGTCCAGATGAAAATACGGCTCCTCTTCGCATTCTTCAACAAAAAGTTATTCATGGTGCCGTCTCAGCAGCCCCAGCAGAATACCAGAGAGTGAGTATACTGGCGGCGGGTGGATGCATGCTTTGCTTAGCTATGCACTCTGCGACAGCCGCGCACGTGCACCAAGGACCGCCTAAGTCGAGCCCTATGTATAATCCAACTCCTAGTGGCACGTCTTTTTAAGTAGTTTCCCCCATAATGTTTCCGTTCCACAGTACCATAAAAGAGGCAATGCTGCCGGCTGGCGGACGCCTTTTCCTTCGCACTGCGGTGCGGGTGCTCCCGGCCTGCTGACCCGGACTCGATGTCGTACTACTTGCCCCGTGAGCAGATGATCGGTAGCCGCGGCCGCCTCCCCCGCGCGGCCGCCGCCCCCGCCTGTGCACCGGTGTCCGTAGACGGTGACGCCGCGGCGGCCCCTGTGGCCGTGGATGCTGCGTCTCCCGCAGCCCCCTCCGCCCCCGCATCACGCTCCTATTTATAAATCTAATCTGACTCATTTTCTTGCTCATATTATTCTGCTACATCATTTTCTGGATCGTTCTCTTAATCATAAACATATGGAACAGTTTCAGTATTCTTCTTGATAGGCATTGATTAAGACAACAAGACATTACATTTAGAGCACTGGCTTGCACCTGGTAAAACCAGAACACATACATTTGTGTTTTTCTCACTCTTTGAACCTTACCCAGCTTTTCCTCGTATTATGTACCTTTTTTTACAGTCGTACTGTGTACATCGCCAACTGTGCGTATTACGAACCTCTTAGATTCTGATACGTAGAAAAGCTTGCTAATACAGACAGGATCTGTTCGTAATACAGACAATTTTAGTATGTATTACGACTATGCAAAATTGTTCATAAGTTATGTACAAAAGCTGGGTAAGATTTTAAGAGTGTTTGCTTCAAAGACAGCAACCGCAATATATAGGATAACACCAAATTGAAAAAGACGAAGTAGCACGTTAAAAATGCCGCCTGCTCAGCGCGCGCCCCACTCTCCAAGGCTTTCGGTACGCTTGACCGTTCGAACTCGGATGAGTACCTAGGATCGAACGCGCGCCCCTTTCGCCATGGAGCTAGTACGCTGACCACTGAGCCACACAGGCGGTCGAAGGGTTACATTGTAGCGCGGCTTCCCTTCGCGTCAAGCAAGTTTTGAAAGAGCGCCAGGCGGAAGGTGCAACAAGTGGATGGGGTGACACGCCGATTCGGTCAACTGAAGTCACCCTTAACAATAATCGGTTTAGATCGGTTCCGGGGGATGAGGGTAGGTCCGCCGGCCTACGTTATTTTATTCAGAGGCGGGGGTAAGGGGGGCGCAACGCCCGCCCCCCGCTCGCACCCCTGGCGCTAACTGCCGTCCGTCCGTGCAGGCCCTGGACGCATTGCATTACGGAGGGAGTGCCAACAAAAAGAAGCAGCAAGACACAGGACTGAGCGCGAGCGCGGTTGGGCGATGCGGGCGCGCGCAGCAGGCGCACCACAACTCGCGACTGTTCAAACAAGCGCCGTGGCAACCAAATAACTGCTGCTGTCGCCGCAAACCACCGCGAACCTGAAGTGAAAAAGCTCTATGAAAGTGAAGGCGCTCATCAAAGCTCTGCGGAATCTGGGGAGAATGGGAAGCGTCGGTGAGTTGTTGAGCGTGCGGTCGAGCTTTCTCGAGATAGTGTCCCGGGTGTCCCAGGAAACACACGACACTACGATAGGTGGCTCGGAGCGGCTGGGTCGGCAGTGGGGGCAGAGCCGTCACTCAGGGAGGGGGGCACTTTGAGCAATTATTATGACTAATATCCATGAATCTTCTCCCGCCAACTTTCGCTTATTTTTTGATTCGTACCCCCTCCCTTAATTCCCAATCCCACACTGCCCACCCCCTCTGTGAGAGGGGTCACGTGATAACCGTGGTGAGGGGCGCGTGGTGGCCCGCGCAGGTCGTGCGCGAGGGTAGCCTCGTGGTTGTCGCGAGGACGTCGCGGAGTCCGCGGAGTGGTCGCGGGGTGGTCGCGAGGACACCGCGGACTCCCCGGCGGTTGTTGCGAGGTCATCGTGGATTCCACGGGGTGGTCAGTCGCGAGGACACCGCGAACACCACAGACAACGCGAACAGACAATGCCGACGATGATGCCCAGTGGGAGAGGAAGATGCAGGTAAACCTTCAACGGGACAGGTTGTCTTATTTTTCTCACCCTATTACAAAAATTAACCCAAAAGTTTAATTTTTGTTGAGAGGAGAAGATGGACCTGCTCATCAAGCTGCAGCTCCCCAAAATTCCAGAATTCTTGTAAATGTTGTGGATTTGCTGTTGATTTGTGTTTTAGTTCTGTAATTTATCCTGGTTTTTCTATTTCCCGTGCCCCAATAATAATTCTGTAAATAATTCAAATACTTTTGTGTGTCAGTATTTTATTCATCATGCACAGTTTGCTATGTATAATTTTGATATTGTCATCCAAAGTTCATTACAAACCACAAACCGCTCGTTTTACATCTAAAAATTACTACCGTTAACAATGAAAATAAAACGCAGAACAGTTGCTGCGACTATAAACACTTTCTAACAGTAGAGGAAAACATAAGAGATGAACGCATAGCAATGACATTTGAGACTAGCAGCAGGAACATTACCTATTTAATATAGTTAAATTACTCAATGTTTTCCACAAGTAAAAATAGGCAAAACACTTCGAACGGTCAAGGCATAGGTCATTAGTACACTTCTGATAAAACCACTATTGCAGTGGTAACCAAACATTCTACGTACTCTTTCAAACAGCAAAGAAACGCAAGTTAAAAACTTCTAGCAATAAGAACTGCAGTGTCTATACATGTTTGCTCATGTAGGCCCAGTAGGCTAATGTTAAGAATAGCCTATGCACTCTGCCTAATCCAATGTGGGGTATTGTGTGCGGACTTACTCCGGAGATACTATTGCTCATTGCCATGGGCCACAGGGTTACCACAGATGCAGTTGTACGACGGGTTGTTGAACTGACTGTTAAAGGTGCAAGGGTGAGAAAAGATTGTGCACTTTCAAGTGACCCAGAGGCACGCCCTACACCAACAAATAATAAAAACATTTCCCAGCCTCGTAACTCTTCTTCACTCTTTACACATTAGCCGACCACAACTGCCTAGTCTTAACAATAACGGGCTGAGGTCATCACACAAAACCCCATGTTGGATAAGGCACAATGCCTCCACAATTTTTAACATGAGCCTGCTAGTAGTCAGATTAGCCAACATTGCGACATTAACGGTAACTTAGACTTGCTTCCAAACAGTAAAGAAAAAATGTAAGAATACAAGCTTATGCAGTTACATTTAAAACTAGCCGAATAAAGTTGAACTGCAAGTAATCTTGTACAAAACAATTTCTACCAGTACCAACATAGCAAATGTAAACAGTATACTTGGAGCACTTGCTTCTGCAAAATCCAGTATAGCAGTAACGGCACCTGTTCTTTTTCTCTCCAGTTTGAATCCAGTGGTTCTGTTCATCGAGTCGCATTTCCACTAATGGACAGTGGACTGTTGGCCTGCAGATATTTTGTTTCCCGGGGGATTCATTGATAGACAATCTTTCTCTCCCTCACTGTGCTGGCGCCATCAAATCCATTGCGACGGAAATTAGAAACTGCTCCAGCCCCTCAAATTCCTGCTCTTGACCCAGAAGCTCAGGTCTGACAGAATCTGAGGGAAGAAAATAAAATCACTATTTCTGTAATCTCAGTCAAAAGGAAAATAAGTTTTTGAAATAAATTTTTTTGTACCTAATGTAAGAGGAGATGAAGCAATGATTCCCTTATTCTCAATACTTGGTGACAGCATTGGCCATTGTTACCACTGTCACTTATTGGATACTTTTGTCTTGATTCTTGATCCAACATACATTTAAGTCCCTCAGGTCTCCTGTCAGTAAGATTTTCTATTCTGTCAGTTCCTGTATTAAGAAACACACACAAAACTTTCTAAAACAAAATTCAAAATGAAAGTTCAAATTCAGTCACTAAAAGGAAATATGCATACCTTTGGTTACTTTGGCCACAGACTCAAACTTCACTTTCAAGAAATATTTGAAAAATTAAGACCCATTCAATAAATGAAAAGGTGCAAATCTTTTGTGACTGCGGATACAGCTGAACAAGTCACAAATGGTACCTTACGATCTGAGGAATACGTATCTGCTTTCTATTCACACTGGTACCGAAGCTGGCAGGTTCTATAAAGGATGAAAAAATAACAAGTTTACAAATCAGTCAGACAATGACAACAGATAACAGTAGGCACTGAAAGAGATTCAAACCTGTATGGACCAGAGATATAAGTGTTTTCTTCGAGCTACAAATGTTTCCTTGTGACTTCTGATTTAAGGATGTCGTGAAACGCTCATCATTCATGTGGTTCTCATTGGCATTGGGTTCTGTAACTACACACAATTATTAATTTCTCAAATAAGATTCATAAATAAAAAAATGATGATCCAGCCAGTAAAGTTCACACAAAATATGAAAAATAAGTTAGCAAATGTAAGTCAAAGAGAGAAGGAAAGACAATACCTCTTAGCATTTTGAGTAACAAACTTACCGAATGCAGCGAGGGAAGCCGTCTTTGATGGGTGTACCAAAGAATACCGATCAGAGGTCAGAAACATTGTAATGCATTGCATTCTAAACACAGAAACAGAAACAAATATACCCATGAATAAGGTGGCAAAATTCACTATGATATAAATAGGCCATATATTAAAAAATATGCTTACGATGGCATTGCAGTCTTCAAGTCTTCAAGCGGTGGTCATCACAGTAATAAGTTTCTTCACATAGAACAGGGAGGAGCAGAGATGCATTTCGAGTATCTGCGAAATAAAAAAAAAATATATAAAATAATGCAGGAGCGCTCTGCAACTGAATTCAGTGTTATGACAATTTAGGCCAAATTTGAAACCAATGTGACGTAATATTAATTCTTGGACATCTAAATCTTCCAACCTGGCATCCGCGCTGTGGGACCACTCAACAGCCGCTCCACCTTCTGCAGTCGGAGGCAGGGCTTGCAGGTCACGAAGCAGAGGTCTAGACAAGGGTCGCCCAGATGCAGCACTCCGCAAGCATCCCTGTACACCTGAAAAGCACACAAAGTAATGAGGAGTCTGTCGTCCCCCTACTAAGATTTTTTAAAAAGACAAAGTAAGAGGCATGTCTCTGCGTTTGTGCAGGGTTGACACTGCCTATCAAATCTAACATTACTTTATATGTCAGACTTAATAGCCCGCATTAAAATTTGGAATAAACTAAACAGCAATTTAGGCTGTTTTTGAAGTTACTGTGAAAAGACAATAAGCTACACATATAGATATGATGAAGTTAATAAAATTGGCCTAAAGAACTGTAGCAGACCACTAGAAATATAAGAATTATGTTGTTAAACATATTTCTTATTTAACTAGTGGTCTAAATAAAAAAAAATGGGGGGGGGGGGGGGGGAAGGGAAGGGGGAGGGGGAGGGAGGGCTGAAAGAGATTTTACAAGATTAGCACACAATGATAATTTCAAAACATCACAATTCAACTCCAGTTAACAGTAGAAATATTTATGAATGGACACTGCATATGAATCAAGACACAAGCAAGGAAAGCATCTATGAATCTTTAACAAAATGTGCACGAAGGGGGACTCCTGGAGAAAGCTTATTAGAAGTTGTACCAGTGGCTCTAACTAGATAATAATCAATCTCGCAGAAGATACCTTCATGCATCACTGATATTAACAATGGAGTCGAAGACAAACAATGACACTACAGACACAAACAATGACACTAAACATGGAAAAGATTAATGGAAGCCGCCAGTTTAGCCTCCAGAAGTCGGTGTCCCGCATCATTCAGGTGGATAAGGTCGGTGCGTCGATTTCCCGGCGGGCCCATCCACTGCTCGTACTTGGCCACATCAATGTTTTTGTCAACTGTAAATAAAAAGGGTGTTAGATTGAGCACTTTGATGTTATTGTGATTGTCCTGGGCCTTCATGATGAGGGCATTGAGCCAGTCCACATATTCCTGGCACTCAGGATGTGCAGGGATTGGTGGTACGGTCACCAAAAGCACCCTCTGACACTTGTTGGACAGCACTTTGCACAACTGGAGGAACGTGGCTCTCAGCGTCAACTTGATGTCAATCTTGAGGTGCATGTACCTGCAAATTTGAAGGATGTCGTTAGTACCAATCATCACAATAACATCATTTACTACCTGGTGTTGACGGAGTACGAGCAGAAGACTCTTCATACGCTGGCCAGAGATACACAGGCCCAGCTGCCTGGGATGCCGTTCACGGGGGTGCTGGTGGTAGTTGGCATAGTGAACGGAAAACCTTACCATTTGGCTATCACCCAAGAGCTGCCAACCTCTGAAGGTAGGTTGAAGCGAGACTTGGGGGAATCGACTACCCCTCGCACAAGGAGGCGAAAACACAAGGACACTGACTGGGGTGCGATGGAAGACCTTGTAGATTTCTTCCTCAACCTTGGGCCATGACAGGTGGTCATCGGAAAACCCATCACGGCCATGGCAACCTTCATCACACCCATCTCTAAACATAGTCGAAGCAGTTCCGTTAAACAAGAGCGAACGTCCTCCCAACGAGGACGATCCGCAGCACTCACAGACTTAGAAACTAAATAGAAATTAGGAGTATTTTTACCACACATGTTGGCAGGAAGGACAGCCACCTGACCTGCCACCTTACCTTGTTGCATGAGATAATCAATATTACCATATTTTGATTTAATCTCAGCAGCAATACCTTTAACCATTTGAAGTCAGCCCCTACACAGTGAGCAAATCCATAGTCATTCGGGGCTGAAAACAGATCCGCACAGATCTGCTGGACCTTCTCACCACGGAAAGAAGGAGGAGCCATGTTGGATTCAAGAGATACCTGAAATAAATATTGATAAAGTTAGTGAGATGAACAGGGAGCAGAAGTTAGTTTACTTTAAAACTATATCAAGTAGAAAGAGGCGAAAAGCGGATCATAACATTCTGGGGAGGGCAAATTGCGCAAGGGATGTCGAAGCCATAACCTCTTTAAACGACAACAACTTACCTGTAAAATTCAAAGAAGGATGCTGATGAGATAGATGCTATTAGTCAAATTGCAAGAGTACAAAAGAATCCGAAAGAATTCGTAGAGGCGCGGCGAGGTAGACGACGATAACCACCGAGTCGTGAACAGACTTCGATGGTCCTCGCTCCTCGAGTAACAAAATAACCAGAAGGCAACGCGAATTGAGAACCGAAGAAACACTCACAGATCACAATCTACCAAAACTCCCACGAACAATTTATAACGATAGTTAACGTCAGAGCGAAGGCCAATGCCAGAGTCCAGAGCGTTATGAGCACAATTTCGAAATCGCAGCAGCAAGAACGCAGCGAACCCACGGCCACCAGAGCGCGCTAGTAGTGCGTCGGGTGCGTTCAGAAATTCTCGAATAAAAGCCCTATGCCAAGATGGCGGCGAACAAGTGAGTGCTTCCGTTTTCCGTCGCGGACGGACCAAACGCGAAGCGGTCACCGTCAAGGGCGTCCTTGAAGGGCATTTTAATCCACGATCGATATTATTTATTATTAATATTAATTTTGATATGCACTTTGAGCTCGTGATTTACTCTGGCCCGAAAACGGAATGATGGACGTCAGATTGGCTTCTGCAAAATGTTGGTATGTTTACGTCACATACTATTGCCCAATTAAACCTGTCAATAACAAGGTGCGTCGCCATGATGGGGCCGTGGCTTACCGAATTTATATGGTGCTGTCAGTATGACTAATTCCCGTCTTTTGCATCCTTAGAAGAAAATGGAGAGTGTAACGAGCTGCGTCAGGACTCGAACGACTGGTTCAGCCAGATCCAGTCTCTCAGGTATGCTTATATAACTTAGAAAACTTTGGGACTAATGAATTCAGAACTTCAGAAGCTGAACAGGTTTAATCTCATTTCAAACAATTGTACATTCAAAGCCGACATGTATCACAGAAATTTAAAACAGAATACAAATTTCCTTAGGATGACTTTAGAATGCAGCTAAGCAACTTCTATTTACACAGTCTTTATTTTTACAGAGACATCTTGAACGTGGGTGGATGATGGAGATGATGAATGCTGCCATAACAACTCTGTGAGTGCAATTGTTCACATGCATGGTGACATCTGGCAAAAGTGGTAAGTCAAACATTCTTGCTCCCCCTTCTCCTTTGGCACTCGGAAGCATAGAGGTCTCGATGAGGGTTGACCAGGTGCAGCGGCATCTGAAAGGCACACAAAGTATTTAGGAGTCGGTCTTCATCCCATCAGGATTTTGTAAAAGACAAAGTAAGAAGTATGTCTCTGCGTTTGTGCAGGGTTGACACTGCCTATCAAATCTAACATTACTTTATACGTCAGACTTAATAGCCCGCATTAAAATTTGGAATAAACTGAACAGCAATTTAGGCTGTTTTCCTAAATACTAAAACTAAGCTACATAGATGTCCTGAAGTTAATAAAATTGGCCTAAAGTCAGTAGCTTAGTTCAACATTTAAAATGCAGCAGAAATGCCACGTCTGAATTGAGAATTGTGCTACTTTCTAGCACAATTCCCAGAAGTAGAGCAGGAGTCCCGCGTTCCCAGCCAGCAGTGTTTGTGGAGCAGCCACCTGAAACATAAACACCTTGATAAATATTACATTTACAAGCTACTTCACTTTTAAATTATGTACACCTTTTATATACAGGAATTTTTACAACAAAGGGATATGATGACACCTTAAAATTCCTCAGCACACATGGCAATCTAGAGAGGACAGACCAATGAAAAGTTGTACCGTGATGGCGCTAACTAGATCATCAGTCCATCTTGCTCTTGTGATTGCCATGTAAGCTAGAAGAAAGTTATGGTGGATACTCCTACTTCTACAAGAACTGAATAATATATGTTTTTCATTAACAGGTTACAACGACGAAGACAATTACAACACAGGATACGATGGCACCATCAAAATCTTCAGCCCACTTGGCTACCTAGAGAGGACAGACCGAGGAAAAGTTGTACCGAGATGGCTCTAACTAGATCGTCAGTGCATCGCACTCTTGTGATCCTCATGAAAGCTGTAAGAAAATTTGGTGGACGCTTAACTTATATACAGCATTTAACAGAATTATCTGTATGTACAAACTTACTCCTGCAGGAACTTAATAATATGCATATTTTATCAACAGGTTTACAACAAAGGACACAATTATTTACAACAAAGGATACAACACCAGCATTCAAGTCTTCAGATGGATTCATAAGATAAGTATATATGGTTTTATTTTGAATGGGGCATCAATCATCAGCAGCCCACCGCTCTACCAGCCTGCTTGTTTCTTCGAAGAACCCTGTTGCATCTGTATCTTCCATCCCGAAAGCTTGCTGGGCCCCATAAATTATTGCCTGCAACGCAAATGAAGTGCATCAGAATCAACATCCCCTTTTTTCATTAGTTGATGTCTTTTCCATGTTGCGTAACCTTAATGCATTTACCTCTGGCAGCAAAACACTTGTTTTGTGCACTGAACTTATTTTGGGGCAGTGGCTGTCCAGCAATGTTAGTAGCTCTTCTCTCTGGAACCAAATATTATCAGACATTGGTGACCTAATTCCCTGTTAATTCAAGCAGACTCTTAACCTCTTGTCACAGTTTTCAATAGGAGTCACATCATTTGATAGTTTGGTGATGTTTTGATTTAGAAGATGAATTTGACACAAATTACTTTAATATTTAAAAAAATTGGACTTCCTTTTTTCTCATGGAATCTATTATGTTGCTCATGTTGGTCTAACTCCAGTGTATATGGCTGGAGCATAAAAATTTACTGAGGAAAACAAGTTGCTGTTTATAAAGGTGATTTTGTTTTAAAAAAAGTAAAAAAAAAAAAACTCTAAACTGGCAGATTATTTTTCAGAGGACTTGATGTGTTGCCAATTTACTAGAAAAATTGAACTTGTACCTAAAAATTTTGGAAGTTTACTTATATATCTGGTTTCAAAATGCAGCAACAAGCAATGGGTATATATGAGCATTTGATATCTTGTGCCATTCAATTTTCTTTTATCTTTTCCAAGTAGGTAATGTTACTGTTAAAGTCAAATTTGCATCAAAATTATGCAGAACTCGGGTGGAGACAAGCCAAAAATATTTGTTTAAGAACGGTTGTCATGAAATGGGCAGTTCAATATACTCCAAATTTAGTTAACAGGAATAATTCATTTTAACAAATCCTTTGAGTAGAGAAGATTTGGGGTTATCAAATATGACTCCTGTTGGAATCCGAGAGGTGAGGTTTAGACTGTTTTGATGTAAACGGAGTTAGTCAAGTATGGCTGTTCATTTTGTGTTGTGCTCTGTTGAACTCACCAAATTGTCAAAGAGGGTGAAAGGCCCTAGTCCACTATGCAGCTGGCCGAAGTTTTGGTACAGATGCTGCAAGTTGCTGTACTTTTTGCCGCTCAAGATTTCCTGCAAATACATTTTGCAGCTTTCCTTTCTGATTTCCTTCAGGATCTCAGTTGCCTGTTGCCGCAGTGTTTCTTCCTCCTGTGCAAAGCAACAAATTAATGATCATTAATCACCTATTATGACTTAAGATGTTCTGTATCCAAAAATATTCTGTATCAAATTACCTCCTCAGTTACCATCATGTCTAATGGAACCTCCTCGAGATCTTCCCTAATTTTTCTTCTTTTCGTCTCTTCATCATCGTCACTGTCCAAAAATTTTTTTCTTCCTTCTGGTCACTCGATTTCCTGTGACAAAACTTATCATTATTACTTACTGGAAAGGTCATTTGACAAATTTGAAATAGTATCTAGAATTAAGGCCAGAGACAGGATAATAGCTAAAATTGGTCAAAATTGTTAAAATGAATTTTGGTGAAAGTGTTTTTGGTCCCTGCTTTATCTTAAAACAGCAAATTGGAACTGTTGAGGGTGATTTGACTCAGTTTGATGGACACCAGATTGACAATTTCATCAAAAGATTAGACAGAAATGTTTTGTTTATAAATTTTTGGGGGTGCACTTGGATGTTTGATTCGAGACATTAGCTTTCACTTTTACCCACTAATGATCGTGGTTTAAAGAAATTTATCAATCCCTCTTGGGAACGGCTCGTGATATCAATATGAAATTTGGTTTCAAAAATCTTCTCCGTAATAGACTATTAAGTGATAACAATTTAATTGGGCTAGCACGTACACACTCTAATATCCCACCTTCACCTGCCTCTGGCCTTAATAGACTTGAAAATAATTTGTTTACCAAGGGTGCCTTTTGTGTGTGGAGGTGCTGCTGCTGCTGCTGCTACTTCTGCTGCTGCTGCTTGTGCTGCTGCTGCTACTGCTACTGCTACTTCTGCTGCTGCTTGTGCTGCTGCTACTTCTGCTGCTGCTGCTTGTGCTGCTGCTACTTTCTGCTACTTCTGCTGCTGCTGCTGCTGCTGCTTCTGCTGCTGCAGGTGGTGCTGCTGGTGCGTTACTTTCACTTACTGGAAGAGTCATTAAAAAATTAGTACAGTAGGTGACCAATTCCCACTACGATTCAACGAGGGTACAGTAGGTGACCAATTCCACTACGATTCAACGAGGGTCTGAACTTCATGTCTCAAATTCCCTTTTAAGTTTGGTCATTCGTTACATTCCGTTGGCCAACTTGAACCCTGACATGCAACGTGTTTTACGCATACAGTTTTGGAACAAATAATTTTTTACTTTTAATGTCCTGTCAGAGGTACGAAGCCATATTGGGCTCATATTAGGCCGAAACCATGGCAGATAGATAAAGCGTCATCAGTTGGACTAGAGAACTCATATCAGGTAATCGAAAATACTTTTCTCAAAATTTGTTTTTTAGTCTCAATAGTTGAAAGTAAAAATTTTCAAAATGGCCAACTACGACAACTCCTATTTTTCACAATTTTCTTGAAAGGACCTTTTGTCTAAATCATAATCCTAGAATATTGGGATGGGACACTCAAAATGAGACGAAACATCAAAGTTCTTTAGCGGCTCCAGGACTATTTGAGTGATTTTTTTTCTGTTTGGAGCACTTTCCAGATCTTATGTTTCATTTCATTTTGAAAGTCCCATCCTACTATTCTTGGATTAAGATTTGGGTTGAGAGATAATTTGAGCTAGCCTAGCAAGATATTTTTGAAAAATTGAACAATTTTTTTAAGACAAAAATCCAAATTTGTGACAAAAGTATGTTTGATCACCTGTAATGAGTTTTTTAGTCCAACTGTTGATGCTCCATCCATCTTCCATGGTTTCACCCCCATATGAGTAAGTCAAGTTAGTTGGTATTTAAGACATGAAGTTCAGACCCTGGTTGAATTATAGTAGAATTGTCATAGAATTAATATACTTCAAGAACAATTAAAAAAATTACCTGAGCATGCATTTTGATGGGGGCAGTGGATCTGTGGTTGTTGGTGGATGTGTGATTGTTGGTGGTGATGGTGATGTTGATGGGGATGGTGGTAGGGGTAGTGCTGGGGGTAGGGATAGTGTTGGGGGTAGGGATAGTGCTGGGGGTAGGGATAGTGCTGGGGGTAGGGGTAGTTCTGGGGGTAAGGGTAGTTCGGGGGGTAAGGGTAGTTCGGGGGGTAGGGGTAGTTCTGGGGGTAGGGGTAGTTCGGGGGGTAGTGGTAAGTGGGGGGGTACTGTTGCTGATACAGAAGATGGGGCCAGTTTTGCTGATGTGAGTGGTGGGGTTGTTGGGGCTCATACGGCCTCCTCCGTCCGTGTCCTTTCGGCATATTGCGTCTGAAAATCCGATGAGAAAAGTATTGGTTAAACCCGACAGCAGTTTGTGCTGATTTATCGTAGCCACGTCAGCAAATCAGGGCGATCAGGGCGCATGTCCCCGCGGCGCCCCTCTTTGTAATTTGGCGTTACCTCCCCTGTGACTCCCCCTTCTAGGCAGCCGCTTAGACTGGCTTTACCGGCCGGCAAAACTTGCAAGCTCAGCCTCGCGAAGCTGAGCTAGTTAGCGAACCCTGTTAACAGCCCCCTTCCCCCACCCATGAACAGGCGTCGTGTGACGTCGCCTCGGGGAGATTGTGAGCCTACCGGGTTTGGTGGATCGCTCAGAGGTCGAATCCTTGTGGTCGACGCGGCGCACTGAGGGCTACCTGGCGTAGGGCGCCTGTCCGCTGGTCCCTGGCGCCCGGGTAATTTTGCCTCCGCCGCCCGCCCTCCCTCCCGCGACAGCTGCTGGCCAGCTCACCCCGCGACCTTCCCTCGCTAGCAGCGAGTTAATGCAACTCGTATTTTTGGGCAGGCGTTTAGACTGACTTTACCCGTCGGTAAAACTTGCAATCCTAGCCTCGAGCCCAGGTATGTATAGGGAGCCCCCTTCCCTCCCCCCACCCCTCCTATTATTGGGCACAGGAGCCATCCGCCTGGCGTGGCGTGGCTGTCAGGGATTCTGAGCCTACCGGAGGTGTGGCTTAATTTGTTTTAAAGTCTTATAGGTTAAGTTTTATATTGCAGTACTTGCCTATGCCTAATTTTCAATTAATCATTTTATCATACAATTTCAATAATCGGAATTTTGAGCTGCCTTTAAAAATAAATATGCATGTTTTTAAGTCAACTGCTTATTCCAATCAACAGATTGTTCTAAAAAAAAATGTCAGGTTCCGCCTGACTTAGAGAACAAATATCCAGTTTTGACACAAGGAATTACATATTTCTTAGAACTCGATTACTTAAAGAACCCTCAATCGTACCTTCAGAACACTCCTTGTCAGATGCACGCTTCGTTGTCGTCCGATGAACGATGAACGCCAATTAATGAACACTAAGTACTTTCTACTTTAGCTTTACTTTTCAGTCGACTACAAGGCGTCACGCACCGCTACATGCTCCTCCCTCCGAGATGTACAACGAGATGGAGTGGAGGGTACAGGATGGAGATGGAGCTTGCTGCATTTGATCCAGTGCTGCCCGGGATAACGGATGACAGACCATTTGGCTATTTCGGAAATCCCTAAACGGACCAAATCAACACAAATTCCGCAGAAAAGCATTAAAGTCGTCCATTTCGACTAAATAGTAAGTATATTGCGGTATTTTTACGTTACAAATAGTTAACGGTTTTGGTTTTCAACAGGTGGCGTCCTGGATTCCTCGAGGAGGCCGAGGAGGAAGAAGGCCTCGACCACGACCTTCACCTCGCCGTGGACGGAAGTCGCCACTCGTCATCGTGGTGTGCTGAAGCGAGGAAGCCGAGGAAGTGCCCACGTTGCGTTTAGAGAAGTTTCTTGTGTGTGTGTGTTCTGTGTCGCGTGTCGCGTGTCGCGTGTCCTGTGTCGCGTGTTGTGTGCTGACCATCGGTCCGGTAAGTCGATTTAGTAAGCATTAGAGTACCCTGAGCCCGCCACTTACCCCGTCACTCTGTGCGTGTTAAGATTCTCTTGGTTAGGTACCGGTAGTGTCTTGCGATGAGCGCTCGAAGGCGTGATTTCTTGGAGTGTGACGGTTAAACTGTCGTACCTCGACTTTTAAAAAAAATGGACTAGAGTGCGTAACGAGGGCGCGGTTACTTAAGTATGCTGACTCGTGGCCATGGCTTAACTGATAGGCTCCACGACGCTAGACTTAAAAAGACGTTCCAAGACGGTCATTGCTGTCGTTGCTTCTGCTGTCGAGGCGGCGTATCAAATTATCTTAGATCTCAATTCGACGATTATTTAGACCGCCGTAAAAGTGAGTCCTCAGTTAACCCCACCCCACAATTTAATTTAACGCATTTATTGGGTGGCGTGTGACGTCGCTTCGGCGCAGGGGAAATTTTGAGCTTACTAGGCTTGGATGATCGACAAGAGGTCGAAATCCCCGTAGTCTGCGCGGCGCGCCTGGCCACACGGCGCCGGGGCCGCCTGGCGCGCGGGTAATGTTGCACCCCTTCCCTTCCCACGCCAGCTCACCGCCATTCCCCCTTCCATCCCTCGACAACAGCGTGGTAGATTCGTAATTTTTCGAAAATTTTGCACTATTGTGGCTGCCCAGTTAGTTATTGGCCAACAGGACGGTTTCTTGGGCAGTCGTTTAGACCGACTTTACCGGAGGCCGCAGGGGCCAAATCGTGGTCGGCCTGGGGTTGCCGTCTGAATCGCGCGCGCGCTCTCTCTCGCTCTCTCTCGCTCTCTCTCTCTCTCGCTCTCTCTCTCTCTCGCTCTCTCTCTCTCTCGCTCTCTCTCTCTCTCGCTCTCTCTCTCTCGCTTGCTCTCTCTCGCTTGCTCTCTCTCGCTTGCTCTCTCTCTCTCGCTTGCTCTCTCTCTCGCTTGCTCTCTCGCTCTCTCTCTCTCTCTCTCTCTCTTTTTCTCTCTCTCTTTTTCTCTCTCTCGCTTGCTCTCACACACACTTACGTACGAGGGAACGTTAATAATTTTGTTCCCTCGTAAATCAGTCGCTTATTTCGACAAGAAAATCAACGATTTCAGGTGATACTTCCGTTTATCTACATTTGCCTTGGAGCCTTGTGCCATGCCCGCAATTTAATTGTTTGCAATCTTCTGTTTCAGGAATGCCCAGGCGGCGTAAGCCTATGACGGGGGGGAGCCACCCTCCAGCACCCCTGCCACGCCGACCACCCCCAACCCACTTCGCCCCCCCCCTTCTTGGGCCCACCCCACTTCGCCAACCCCTACTTGGCTCCACCCCACTTCGCCCCTCCTTACTTTGGCCACCCACCCCCCCACTTTGGGCCACCCCACTTTGGGCCACCCCACTTTGGGCCACCCCACTTTGGGCCACCACACTTTGGGCCACCCCACTTTGGGCCACCCCACCATGCCCCTTTCCCACCCCCACCTCCCTGCTGCACTCCCACTCCTGCTCCCGCTCCCACTCCTGCCCCCATTCCTGCTCCCACTCCTGCTCCCGCTCCCACTCCTGCCCCTATTCCTGCCCCCATTCCTGCTCCCGCTCCCACTCCTGCCCCCATTCCTGCTCCCACTCCTGCTCCTGCTCCCACTACCACTCTTGCTCCCATTCCCATTCCACGCTCCACCACTCCCCCCCTTTTCACTACTCCCACCACTCCCACCAGTCCCCTTCCACCATATTCTCCGCCACCCATCACCCCCAGCCCGCCAAAGAAGAAGTCGCGGTCCAGGCGCTCTAGCAGCAGCCGGTCGCCGAGCAAGCTCCAGCAGCTCCGACGGTGGGGCCGGACGACGCAGCAGCAAGAGCAGCAGCAGCAGCAGCAGCAGCAGCGCGGGCGACGACCCGCCACCTCGCAATGTAAGTATTGACTTCTGGCCCAACATCCTATGGAGAAAATGTTTCTCAAAGCAACCAGTGTCTAAACCTTGATCTCATAGATTTTGGTCTAAACATTTTTGGGGGGTTGGTCATCGTATGAATTTTTAGATCTCCATCTCAAATGGCAGCAAACTCCTCAATTTTTATCTTATCATTGGAATACTTCTTTTTAAGAGCATTAATAGTTAAGTCTTTTGTATGTTAGAATTGGTATGATCACTATTTACACGACCAACTCCGCAAAAATGTTCTGAACTAAATCTATGAGACCAAGGATTTGGGACTGGTTGCGTTGAGAAATATTTTCTCTAGGGTGCTCGATTTTCATCATGTTTTTGTTTTGAAATATGGAAGTACATTTTTTTTTTTTTTTTTTTTTTTTGGATACAGGACAAGAAGAAAAAAGGAGCAGCCGCAGTCAAGGCAAAGGCCCCCAAGCAGGCCAAGAAGAAGGCACCAGCCTCCAAGGTGCTGGTTGAATCTTACATTGTAAGTATTATTCTTGTCATCAGAATGGCCTGAACAGCAGAACTGTATTTTTTGTGTTATTCTGAATATTCCAATTGTCTCCTGACTTCCTTTGTTTATATATTTTCAGGCACGATTGAAAAGCGGAGGGCCTGCGGCGGAGGTGGCAGCAAAGCCAGCGGCGACCAGGACGTCGTCCAGAAAAAAATAATTTAAAAAAAAATTAAAACACTTGCTTCGGAAATTCTTTATCTTTTTTCTTGAGTACATTGACCTTTTACCCACTCAACTTTTTCCAAGCCATATGCTAGAATTGTACCTGTGAGGTTGACAATGACTGTGCCTGACAAATTTTTTCAAGCGAAATCATTTGTCATAGCTTTTAGTATTGATTACCTAGGTCACATTCAATGCAATGCGATCCTGAATGCGGCTGGTGGTACATAATCCTTTATACAAGAGTACCTACCTCTATCTTGATCCGAATACATTTTCTCTCGAATATCTCCTTGAGAAGCTATTAATGTTGTATTGTGTAAATGTTGGTTGTTCCTTTTTTTTTGTTTTTTACCTTTCATTCGGTTAGAGGAATTGAATCAAATGAACTTGCTTCCTTCAACCCCATCAAAAAGTTAACTCTTGCATGACATTGCATCGAAATTTAAATTGTTGTCCACATTCTCAAATGAAGAGGTTTAAAGAAAGCAAGAAGTCAGAGTTGAATTGTGACAAGAACTTCATATCAGACAGAGCTTACATCAATATATCAACAAATATTCTCAAACTGGAGAAGGAGTTCAGCAGGAAAGCACACTAATAACAATATTACTGAATAGAAAACAAATTGTTTGTTGAAAGCCATTAAAGAAAAATATCAGTCGTAGTCATGGTTTCATAACAGAATACAAGTATCAAGAATAGAATGAACAGCGCTGAACGCACTCAGCCTCAAGGAACTCAGTTTTTCACTCAGAGCTAAGCGTTTGAACTGGGTAAAATAAGATGTAATCAATATGAGATATCACTCTTGTAGCATTTTATGGTCTGTAGCAAGCAATACTCCATAAAACACTCCGTAAAAGATTCAAAGTATTCAACCACAAGACAGCTTAGTAGACCATTTTGATAGAGAGTAAAGAAACGGGTTTAAATAGAGCATGGTAGAGTGGAATAGTTTGTTGCACACTGCACATTTCAGCTGCTTAGATTAACATGATGGCTATCATTGTCCGTAGTTGCAACAAACTGAACTAAACACATTCATTTTCTGTATCCAACTACTATTGAACAAAATTTATAGTTGATTCAAATCTTATTTTTAAAATCTTAAGTCAAGTCAAAAAAAAAAAGGCTCAAAAAAATTCTGACACCTAAATTAGTTTGCCTTATCATAATCAGACCACCAAATGACAGAATGTTGTGAAAAACTTGTGATGTGCCAGAGTAATTATATCTGTTTTATTAAATCCTATTCTTTGTTCAATTTTCTTTTAGGACATGCCTCATGTGGAGCCTGGATATGGTATCCGGGAGGATACCAGATTTTGGCGGGGTCCTGATCGGCATGATTACCATGTCAACCGAAGGATGGTTGGTGGACGCATTAGCTTGAGGTGCACTCAACACTACAAGCTTCAGTGCAAGGGACGTGCGTCTGTCTTGGCCAATGGGACGGACTTCAGAAATGGACGAAACCCCCATAGCCACGACCCGGACAAGTACAAGCTGGAGGAGCGTGCCCTTCGACATGCCTTGATTCTTCGGGCAAAGTCAGGGGACAACACCCCCTTCAAGACGATGTACCATGATGAGAGGCGCAAGCTAGGGTAATATTTTTAGATAAACATCCACTCATAATTTTTTTTAAAGGAGAATTTTAATTCATGGCCAAAATGGTTGAATGATTCTACGTTACCCAAATATTCCTTTCAGAATCAGTCGGCAGGCTGCTGCAAGGATTCCAAAGGTGAAGCTGCAGTCATCATTGAGGAGGGCCAGACTGATGTCTCGTCCTCACATCCCAACCACCATCAAGGGACTGGCTCGGGTGCTGTCATCGAGGCGGTACAAGGACATCAGCCGCACGCTTGATGGAAGAGGCCACCTGTATGCTGGGAAGGCAGGCAGCTCCCGGGACAGAACCATCAGTGTCATCCTGGCATCGAAGAAAATGCTGAGATACACTGAAAAAGTGACCAGGGTATTCAGTGATGGCACATTTTGCCGGCCTCGTGGTATGAAAGTATCACAAATTTGGAACATTTGCACCGTACGGCGGCATCATGTGAGTATACATACGTACATAGTAAAATAGACAAAAGGAAAGGTTCTGATTGGAACTCCCCCATTTCTAACAAATTCTTGAGAAATTATTCCACTTAATTACTGGGCTAAATGTTTGAGATCCGATAAATTCATTTATTTTGTGGTGCCCTTATTCATATGCCCGTCGCTGAAAATGCAAAACGAATGTTTGTTACAAAATAGTGAATACCTTTATCAAAAGTTCTATGAGCGACACTACTCTGGCTGGATTACTAGAAGTAGGAATGAAAATTGACACAAGTTTCTTTGGTTACAGATAATACCTCTTGTTCGTGTGGTGATGAGGACTCGCACCAGGGCAGCATATGTGGCAGCTTTGAGGAAAATCAAGGACCTATGTCCTCGTTTCAGCCCTGGAGAAGTCATGACTGACTTCGAAGGGGCTCAAAGGAGGGCATGGGAGACTGTTTTTCCGCATGCGACTCTTCGTGGCTGTCTCTTTCATTACAGCAAAGCAGTGGCGCTGAAGGCGGCCAAGCTGAAATTGAAGAGAGAGATCCGAACAAGTCGCACTGTCCGTAGTCTGGTTCGCTGTCTGTGCGCCCTTCCCCTCGTCCCCACGGGGAAGCTCAGGGAGGCACTGCTGAGCGTTGTTGAGAGGGCCAGGAGAAGAGGCAAGCTCGATGAGAAATTCTTCAAGCTCTTGGAGTATTGGGAACGGCAGTGGATGCCGCAGATACACCAGCTGTCTGTATCGGGCTGTGCAGACAGAACCAACAACGTCAGCGAGAG
>CAVMKJ010000016.1:0-33266 GCA_963682055.1 Primula veris
CACAACATCGACATGGAGTCCTGTGGCATAAGTGAAATAGCTGTTGTTCATATTCTCACTCTCGTATTCTTTCAGATTATTCCTTTGGCACGGATGGTCATGCAAACAAAGAGCCAAAGCTCTTATGAATTAATTTTGAGTAAATTCAACGACTTGTGTCCAGCTTTCAGTAGTCTATCGGAGGTCATGTGTGATTTTGAGCTTGGACAGGAGTATGCCTGGAGGACACAATTTCCCAATGCACAGGTGCATGGCTGCCTCTTCCACTCAAGCAAGGTAAGCCTTCACTTGTTTTTTAAAAATATATATATTTTTTTTACTAGAGTCCTCTAGACTGTTGCATTAGATTTCTCTACCTTTATTTTCTATTCACTAATAATTATTTTCGTTACAGGCCATTTGCTGGGAAAGCAAAGAAGCTGCGCTTGACAAGATTAATCAGGAGCAATCACTCAGCCAACTCTATCACAAGGTCAATGTGTGCTCTTGCCTTCTTACCAAGTACCCAAATTGCACCTGCTTTGAGAAAACTTGAACACCGTGCTCATAACAATGCCTGTGAATCCGACAACCGAACTTTGAGAGCAGCAATTAAATTCAAACACCCCTACGTTTTTTGCTTCCTCAGTAAGTTGGATCTTGATTTACCTGTTTGGTATTTCTGAGATATCGTTTCACAATTACATGTTGACCTCAACTTGTTTACATTTCATTTTCCAGGAGGTCTTCTTGAATCGGAGTATGATGCTGTGCAAGACCTGGAAGTACTGTCCACAGGGCGCAATGCTAGTCGGAAGAGGAGGTCCTCGGTCTTGGCCAAAGTCCTAAATCTGATTTCAGACTTACAGAGTCATGACATTTTGTGTATCGAGTTCCTTCAAAGGGTGTCTCGAACTGTTCAGACGGTATGCAACAGGGGCCTTGGCTTCGAAGATGATTTCCGCTAGGATTCTGTAGTCACTGTCATTTCTGTGATATGATACTTATTTATAGTAAAATTAAGCTCTTTCATGTTCAGTAAAGTCAACCTCAACTAACTTTTGCTTCTGTATTTCTCTTAACTGCTCATGATGTAAGGTATGTAAATGTGAAAGGAATTTTGTAGCTCGATTAGGTTTTAATAGTCAAACAGCTCAGCAAATTTACTGGTAGGGTGTGTGAGGACATTTCAGTTTTCAGCGAGACCTATTTCATGCACAGTAGAGTAAATCGTGGATAAATGCATGCTCATCACTAATAATTAACGCTGAACATGCATGTGAAACTGAGAAATTTTAAATAATTGCTTGTTTGACAGGGTTACACAGAATTTATTGGCAGGGGGTTACAGCTTCAATGAGAGGCCCGAGAAAAGATTTCTGATAGTGGGCTGCTAAAGAAGGAACTGTTTCATGCTCAGATGATAGTTGTTTAACGAAAAAATAACAATGTAGAAATAAATACCTTACCCCAGATGACAATGTAGCCTGAGAAGGAGCGGACAGCAAATAGTACAAAGTTGACAGTGGCACTTTGTGCTTGGTACCTACCAGGGAGAAATAAAGGACTCCTCTGTTCTGCATTGCCATTATTTTTATTCGTTATCTCTGGGAAGGGTAAAAACATCGTTTTCTGTTAAATAACTAAATTTATGCACTTTTTAGACTCTTGAAAAGGGACGTCTTATTGGCTCTTCATGGGATTTTGCCTCTTTGGAGCGATTGGGCAAGGGAAGGGCGAAGTCTGGGCGATCGCTGGAACCTCCACTGCCCGCGCCAGGAACTGTGACCAGAAGCAGTCCGATCAGTGTTAGTCGCCGGGCTCGGGTTCGAACACTCGTCTGTTTGATTATTTTTTTTGTGTGTGTGTTTTGCACTGTATTTTGTTGCGATGTTTTGTTCTGCTGTAGGCTGTAGCAAGGATTATTCATGTTGCTTATGTTTTTGCTAATTGTGTGGTGCCTGTAACTCCACCATCGTAGTTCTGTAAATCGTACTTCTTTTAGAAGAAAAAAAAACAGCATTTTCTGTTAAATAATTAAATTTATGCACCTTAAATTTTTTTTAAAAAAAGTGACTTCTTATCGGCGCTCTGGTTGTTTTAGGCCATGAATGGGATGAGTAAAACGGTTTTTGACCTCCAAAATCTTTCTTCGGTCATCTTGAAATACTGACTGTATCGCACATGAAAGCAATAAATTCTGTCTTATTTACTAAAACATCGACTATTGTTCTTCATAAGTAAGCATCTGGGTCTGTCAACTACATGAAAAATGCTTTCAAATGATCATTGTGGGATAATAATTTGATGCATGAATCAGTACAAAATGCATAGCATTACTTGAAAGTAACTTTTTGGTGTACAGCTAAGACATGATGCCAAATGGTCGGAAGGTGTCTTCCCCTTACACATGTCGATAAATCCCTTCCTTCTCCAGAATCTCACCAATCTTTGTTGGAAAAGGTTTGTGCGCTTTTAAAAAATAATATTTGAACAGACTGGAGAATATTAAATGGTGAGAAACAGCGCTGTGCAAGTTTGGTTTGCTCTTTTTCATATTACCCTTCTTTCCCAGCAGGGACTGCAAATACAGAAGCCATTGATATTTTTGTTGAAAGGCCTGATTTGTGGAAGCTGCTTCTTTCAGCAATGGCGTTTGAAGAAAATTCAAACTAATTCTGACCGTGGTAAGGATGGTCTATGAGGTAATAAAAACTACCAAAACTACAAATGTTTTCACCTTTGAATGTCTCTCAGGTTCTGCTGTGTATTCTAGCCATTCCTCTTTGACGAAAGGCTGCATTACTCATAAACTGGACTTCTCCAATAAAAATAAATGAGATGGCCTAAATCCTTCAAAAGGTGACCAAGCCTACAAAACACAAAACTAGTGTTCAGAAAACGGCACAAGAAAGTGCATCCCATTTGGGGTAAGAAATCAATCAACAAAGATTCAAACTCTTATCAGGTTCAAGAAAAATATTAACTTTTAACTATAAGCAATTGATATCCTCTACAGTTTAAAACAAATCTTTCTTTTTATCTTTTCAGAAAACAAATCTTGTGACTGATTGTGATCAAAACAGTCCTTTCTCTGGTAGTAATTCTGTTTCCCCAAGCCAAACCTCTGCCCAGCCACCAAAATTCCACTGCTGTGGGTACCTATATCTCAGCCATCTGCCTCTTCGAAGAGAGATGAGACTAAACTAGAAAGAAAAGTGAAGGGATTTACTGTTGGTGGTCAAACAAAACCATGCCCAAGGAGAAATAATATAGTAAGAATGTGTTTAACAAATCAATTTAATTACTTGTTTATTATTTTATGAATTTTATTTAATGTTACTCCTTGGATTTCTTTCTTTAATTTTTCTCTTATTTCAGAGTCAAATTCACTAAGAGATGACGTCAACTTGAATCCAACGACTGCATTGCCTGCTGACCATTCTACTAGCATTAGCGTCACTGCATTTTGGAAACCTGGACGTACAGTGGGTGCGTCTTGTACAGGTGGCACACAAGCAACACTACAGCAGAGTAGAAATGAAAATGGTAATAATGAGTCTCAGTAATTTTATTTTATGTTTCTCCTTTGATTTTCTCCATTTAATTTTTCTCTATATAACTGCACTTCAGAGCAATTTGTAGCACCTATTTACAAACATTGCCTGTGTTACGTTGATTTAATTTGCTTTAAGTGTAATTTCACCTGCCCTTGAACATATTTGTAACATAGATGTGGGAAGCCACTGTGTGGTGCCAAACACAGAGGCTAGATACTACTAAATGTCAATTAGGACCAAAGATATTTAAACAAAGAGGTTAATTTTCTGCAAATAAATTAAATTTATCTTATTATTTTTTTTTATTGAAAATCGAAACCAAGAAATAAATGTGAATTTGTATGGAAGTTCACACAGTCCATTCACTTCACAACGATATCGGCCCCAGGCATCATATGGTGAATGTGATTGAAAATGATTGAAAAAAAAAGGGGACAACAGGTGATAACCAAGTCCAAGTCCAGTTTTTTTTTTTTTAACAATAATTGTGTAGCTTCATAAAAAGACACCGTCTACCTGACCATAGAAGTCCTGGAGACTGCAGGTGTCAAAGACAATCAGAGCAGGTTTTTTTTTAAAGAAACATTCAGCAACTTATTATGACAATTTATTGGAAACAATAACATAACAACAATGCAAATAGTTTATAATACAAAAACATTTAAAGAAAAGTATTAAATGAGCCCAACCTTGAAAAGCTAGACAGAAAACTCAAAGCTTTAGACCCCAATTCAACACCACATGTAAGCCCTTGACCGCAAACTTGCTTCCTCAAAAGGGAGTTTCCCATATTCACTGGCCCACTCCTGCTGGGCTAGTGGCCAGTTTCAATAAAATCCCATTTGTTTTCAACTGCATCTCATATGCATTCCATTCGAAGACCTAAAAATTCACACCCAAACACCTTTCCTAAACTCATGATGTGAGACAGAAAGATTGGCAGCAATTAATTGATCGCAGGCAAGTTCCAACGAGAAGGGCTATTCTAAATCCACCACTAATCATGGTACAAGATTCTAGCGCTGCTGGCCCAGCCCTGCTGAGCTGGCAGCCAGTTACAATTTTATTGGGTTTGTTTTCAACAAAACCTCATATACCAACACATTTCATTCAAAGACCTGAGAAATTCACACCCAAACGTAGTTCCTGAACTCACGACACAGGAAAACTTTGATGCTTACTTTTTCATTAGAAAAAAAAACAATGCACTGCTATTAAGCAGTGGATCTCCGGCTTACTTCGAATAAGAGTGTTCTACAGTTCCACCCTTAATTTTCAACATTGCAAGTTTAGCCCTGCTGGGATGGCCACCAATTGGAACTTCATTCACAGTTGAGCTGAAGGACATTAAATTTACTTGTCTTCGTCGCTTATCAAGGAGTTGAAAGTTACATAAATAGCTGGGCATAGCAGGAGAGGGAAGGCTGAACGTAAAAGGAACACACAGAAGCAAAGCGTCACACACAAGGCAGGAAAGGAAGCGAGCACATTGAAAGCACACAGAAAGCGAGGCGGAAGTCACTGGGCTGGGCAAAGCGGGGAAGGGTGGTGGTGGAAAGGATACGCAAAAGCTGAGCAACACACTTAAAGCACGGAAAGAAGCAAGCACATTCAAAACACACAGAAAGCAAAGCTGAACACGCATGGCTGGGAATAGCAGGAGAGGGAAGGCTGAACGTAAAAGGGACACACAGTAGCAAAGCGTCACACACAAGGCAGGGAAAGAAGCGAGGACATTGAAAGCACACAGAAAGCGAGGCGGAAGTCACTGGGCTGGGCAAAGCGGGGAAGGGTGGTGGTGGAAAGGATACGCAAAAGCTGAGCAACACACTTAAAGCACGGAAAGAAGCAAGCACATTCAAAACACACAGAAAGCAAAGCTGAACACGCATGGATGGGAATAGCAGGAGGGGGAAGGCTGAACGTAAAAGGGACACACAGTAGCAAAGCGTCACACACAAAGCACGGAAAGAAGCGAGCACATTCAAAACACACAGAAAGCAAAGCTGAACACGCATGGCTGGGAATAGCACGAGGGGGAAGGCTGAACGTAAAAGGGACACACAGTAGCAAAGCGTCACACACAAAGCACGGAAAGAAGCGAGCACATTCAAAACACACAGAAAGCAAAGCTGAACACGCATGGCTGGGAATAGCAGGAGGGGGAAGGCTGAACGTAAGAAGGATACACGGAAGCAAAGCGTCACACTCAAGAAGGCAGGAGAGGAAGTTAGCACATTGAAAGGGCACTGAAAGTGGAAGAGAAGATTTTAGATTTTCACCAATTGCTGCAAATATTTTACCGTGTACAGGAATATGGCATTGCTGGGACAAGGCTGATAAGCTGATTGCTGCGGGGTTTTTCACATTGAGATCATGCTTTCTTGTTGATGTAAGGAAAATGCCGTGCATCTAAATGAACAGAGAAGGAGACATAAGTGCAATGGCAATGCATCAACCCTTAACCTGAAATGTGTTATACCTACTCCCTTTTTTTTCATTTTATTCCGAGTGCTTTCATCACGGTCTTCAGACACCGTAAAGACACTTGTGGTGTGGATGTCCGATAACTGCTGTACTTTGACAATTTGTTGTTTAAAGAAATCGTATGGTGCTGCCTGTAAGGGCAAAATCGATAACCAACTCATATTAATGAATTAAGATCGACGTATTTACTTGGTGTACAATCCCATGGAACACACAATGAAGGGAAGAGGTTATGGCAAACACTAAATCTGATAACTTTTTCAGTACGTGCTACCAACAACATAGATTGTTAAATCCGATATGAGGCAGAGGTGTGCATCACAACTTATTCTTACCTGAGTGAGGAAAATTAGAAGGATGATTTGTTCGAGAAGATTCAAACATTTCTGCAAATCCACAGGCTATAGTCCATTCCAAAAAGAGGTGCACAAGATCACACAAGGATCGCACTCAAGAATCAAGTTGAGCACCGCGTCCAATTTGTCTTTGATGGAATTTACCAACAACCAGCGACGCAATCAAAAAATCAAAATTGGCTGGGATTCACTTTTAATTCAAACCGGCTTGGCTTGTGCTTATGTGTGGAACCGGGAACCGTTGACTGTGATGCTGCCGCCACCGCCCACCGCCTTCCACGGAGAACTATTATGCTGGACAACCGGTATCACAACTACAATAACGATAATAATAACTACACAGTATGGGTTACGTAATTGGAACCTCACTTAGTTTGAGCGAGGGGATTATGATTGAAAAACAAAGATAGCACAAGAATATATTTTGTACGTGTGTTTAGTTTTCTGCAGCGGGCTTTATGATTTCTGTTGGCAATGCTGTGACGTTGTTTTTGTCCTTTGTTCTTGTTGGTATCCTGTTTGACGATGTGTTTTGTTTGAATTGGTTTTGACTGATGGCTGTTGTTTCTTATGCAGCTGACACCTTGTATTGTCAATGGTCGACACTGTTTTTATTTCTAATTATTTGATTGGTTCGTCGTAAGATATTTGGCCATCTTTTGAATATATTTTTTTCTCGTCTTCGGTATTCGACAATTTTGGTGAGCTGAAGCTGATGCCTTTCTAGTAATTCGCTAAGATGGTACGGTCTACGATATTTGCAGCAATTCGTTAGCAACAGTTACCCAATTTTTAATAATCATAAGGCAGCCGAGATTTTTTATCGGTGTCTGTTTAGTGCTGTCTTTGCTGTCCAAGAAAAATTTCAGTTTTACTTCAAATTTGAGTTTGGACCTGCTTATTGGCGCTTTTCTGTGTGGTGTTAATGAAATCTTCATTTACAGGTCATGACTGATCTAGAGGTCACTCAGGGTGTGAGGAAAAGTTCACATATCTTCTGGGGCCCTGATGGGCATTCATATTACTTCAACAAATCCATGAGAGGAGGCAGGATTAGTCTGGAGTGTGTGCTCAGAAAGAAGCGGGGGATTTGGTGTCGTGGGCGAGCCTCAGTGGACAGCCAGGGAGGGCAATTCAGATCAACACAGAGGCATACTTACCATGACAAAAACCATTTCTTCAGGCAGCAATTCAGGTTTGCAGTTCTGAGCCGGTGTCGTAAGGGAGACTTCACTTCATTTCGGGAAATTTACAATGAAGAGAGGAGAAAATGTTCGTAAGTGTCCCAGCGCAATTCAACTTTTTGCCTGTTCAGCTGCCTACAATCAAAAATAGCCTTGTTTTGAATGTTATATTTTCAATGTATTATGTAATCTAGTTTTGGGTTCTTTTCAGACGTGAAATTTCAAGATTAGTGTGTGCTAGCCTGCCGTTTGTATCCCTCCGCCCAGCAATGGCACGAGCGAGAAGGACAAGCTTACCATGCCTGCCACGCACTTTACCGGACTTTGCAGACATGCTGTGCTCTGACCATAGCCATCTCGCTCAAACTCTAGATGGTGAAGATAATGTCTTTGCTGGAAGTGGTGGTAGCAGAGAGGACGGTACTGCTTTTGTAATTCTTGCATCTAAAAGGATGCTTCGACAGTTAGCACGCACCAAGATGGTATTTTCAGATGCTACTTTTTGCAGCCCTGCTGGTTTAGAGTGCCGGCAAATTTGGAATTTAGTTAAGCTCAGGAGTCATCATGTGAGTCATTAAGGGTTTCAAAAACTATACACAAGCAATTCATATCATTTATTTTATTTATTAATATTATCATTTGCAGAACTAATTGCCTGTCCTTGCAGATTATTTCAATGGTCCGTGTGCTTATGCAGTCGAAGTCCCAAAAAACCTACGAGTTAATCCTTCAAAATTGAAAGAACTGTGTCTAAACTTCAGACCAACAGAAATAATGTGTGATTTTGAACCCTCTCAAGAGAATGCCTGGAAAGCTGAGTTTCCAAATACGCATGTCCACGGCTGTCTTTTCCATTCAAGCAAAGTAAGTTATTTTCTATTTTTTGACAGTGTATTTTTTTTTCTTAAAAGCAATATTATTGTTTGATTCACTCTTCTGTCTTTCTAAAAATTGCAGGCTATTGCTGGGAAAGCTAAGAAGCTGGGTTTAAAAGATTCATCAAGACCAACCACTCTGCAAACTCGATAACCAGATCCATGTGTGGTCTGGCTTTTCTTCCCAGTGAGCAAATTGCTTGTGGTTTAAGCAAATTGAAACGCCGAGCTAAGAGGGAGCAGGTTTGGAGCAGACTGCAGCCCCACTTCCAGTATTTGAAAAATATTGGTTGAAAAGGACAGACATTTTATCTGTGTTCAATTGTCCTAATAGGACTAACAATGCCTGTGAATCAGACAACAGAACATTAAGGGCTCTAATTAAATTTAAGCACCCCAGTGTTTTCTGCTTTCTCAGTAAGTCAAATTTGAACATTTGTCATGTTGTGTTTTGGTTTTTTTTGTTGTGATTTGTAGTGTCATGTTTGTTATTTTTTAATCTTGTATTTTCAGAAGGCGTTCTTGAATCAGAGGATAATGCTGTTCAAGATCTTGTAGTACTTTCGATTCCCCTCAAAGCCAGCCGTAAAAGGAGGTCTTCGGTATTAGCCAACGATTCTAAAGTTAAACATCTTATAGAAGAGCTTATGAACCGAGAAATTTCTTGCATTGATTTTCTCAGAATAGTTTCAAGAAATACTCAAACATCCTTTAACAGAGGCTTAGGTTTTGATGAAGATTTTGGTTAAGGGTGATTTCAGTTAAAATAAGTGTTCAATTGATTTGCAATGTTCTCTCAGTTTATTGTCACTGGAATACCATGCCTTTTCTAGAATCTTTCCTTTCAGTGAAAGATGAAATATACTAAGGACTAAGATTATCTTCAATGCTTCCGTAAGTTCAATAGATAAATATTGTGTTTTCTAAAGAAGCTATTGCTTCAAAGTTTTATTGTGATCTCTAATGGATCCATCTAATCTAGTGTGTGTATAGACTACCTTATGTTTTATAATTGTCTGTGTTGAAATATTGTAATTACTTTGTAAGATACTTAACCAGCGTGGTGTCACTGGACAAATTACCTCAACACAAGTCTACTTTTGATTAGTTTTTCACTAGAAAAAATCATTTTAATAGAGTGCAACCCTGCTTCGAAGGGGGATTCCCTTTCATAATTTGCTTTATTTTCTCTTTGCATCATGGCCTCCATACCTGAGCATAGTTTAAAATTAATGGGCTTATGTTGTCACTTTACTTAAGTTACCCTTTGTCTTCTATTAATAGGTGTCCAGAAAATATTTGTAACATACTGTGTTGGCTATACATAAATTCATTGAAGTAGTTTTCATATATCTGTAACACCCTATCCAATCCTCACAAAATCAATGGTGGGGCTGTCCTCCGGCCTGTGCTCTTGCATGCGCACACACCAGGCAACTATTGAAGCAAGCGAACGGCCGTGTCTTGGGGTCAGAGCAATCACACAAGACGCCAGCAGTGCACCTGCAGAAGCAGAGAAGAAAATACATGCAATAGGTAATATTTGAACCTATGTGCTAAACTGTTGACTGTTTATTAAAGTGTAATTTATTAGAAAGAATTTTGAATGTTTCTTTCCTGCTGTTCCCTTTGATTTCTGTGTTAATTAATTGAAATGTTCATGAATAGCAGTGCGCATTTTGAAACATTTATGAATATTTGTGTTACCATTTTGAAATAGCAAGTAACATTGCTGACTGGTTTTTGCACGTTCTATTTTTGGCAGTGGCTTTATAGGCCACTTATTCCTGAACGTTGAGAAACAGTGAGTTGCATTTCGAAATGCTGTGCTGATTCGTTTTTTATTTAAAATACGGCAGAAACCTGTAGTCAAACGGAGAATATTATCTTTTCTGAAGACGGAGGCTGATGTTATCAGAATTTGGGTAAAATTTGGTAAAATTTTTCGTTCTCAAAGGGGTGAAACGGGTGGATTTCCAACAGTGCATGCACTGACAGTCTTTAGGGTCAGGGTCATGCACTTTCGTTCCCCAAAGTTTCACATTAGTCAGTGCAGTTTACCGCAAATCACAAAAAGTCAATGCCTTCAGTTTTTGTCGAAACTCTGAAAACGAAAATTGTTCCAAAATCTCTGAGGATGTGGGTGGGGTCATCAGTGATTTTCGCCCCCCCCCCCCTCCTCTTTTCCCGAAATCCAAGTCTGGATACGCGCCCACCAATCGTCACATCGTGACATCGTTTTATCGCCCTGTCATCGTATCGCCTTATCGTGGGATCCCACCCTCTCGTGTTATCACCGAATAGTCCAATGTCGTGTTAGCGTCCAGTATCGTGGTATCGTCCGATATCGTATCACCGAGCAACACGATATCATCCCTCACGATATAGCAAGGAAGTGGAGGTGGAGGAGGTGGGTCGGGGGCTGGGGTTTGGGGGCCACACAGGAAACAGTTAGGGCAGCCAGGACCAGGGCTCCGGGTCCAGCTGGGACCCTCATTCCCTTCGAATCAGCGCCCCCGGGGGACCACCCGGGAATTCCCAGGTTCCCGGCAGGGCCATTAGACCACCCCTGCGATATAGTATCGTCAACACGATATATCGCACAGTCCCGAACCGGTGAGGTGGGGACCGTTCAAAACACTGCGAGCAAGCTTCGGGTCCAACCCTTGTCGCACTACCCAACCCGAACTAAAACTCCTGTATAGTGGACACGGGTGCATGCCCGTGACCCGACCCGATCCGATCCGCTGACCCGCTGCCATATTCCGTTGGTAGCGACCAGACCGGATGGGCCGAAGGACGATACCCGCCAGAGGCATTCCGTTTTAGAGACTTTACGAGTCTCAAACTGACAAGAAAGTGGTGCAAATGTCAACCAGAGACTATGCCGTGTCTCTGCATGATCACGTTATCACGTTTTCGTTTTTCTAAAAAAAAAAAAAAAAAGAGGAGTGGCCACCGGCTGGGATCGAACCTTGGCTTTGAATCTGGCCTGGCCAGCTCAGGCGCGTGGCGTTGGCTGCGTACGGAGTGCGTTATTCCACTGACGTCGCAGCTCAGTTTTCGGGTCGAGCGGGTCGGAACTGGGGCTCTCACGGGTTCCCGGGTATGCGGGTACTCGCTGGGTTGCCTGCATCGATGTCCCCGGTACCCGGGTCCCGCGGGAATTCCCGCGAACACGGGTACCCGGACACTTAGATCCGCGGGTTTTCCCGGGAAATCGGGTACCCATGAAAACCCGTGGACCCGGTTCCTACCCCGGGGGTCCCGGGTACCCGCGAGACTGGTTTTTGAGAGCCCTAGTCGGAACCGGATGACTTTTCTCATCTCTGAGTGGGAGTGGAATGACTGTCAATGATTATGGCCATGACTGTTTTGGCTGTAGGTGAGTGTAAACAAGCTGTTGAACAGCTGTGATTTTATTGCTTTTTTCTAATTTTTACCATTTTTAATTTCTTTTATTGTTTTACTTTTTTTAAAAAAAAAGTTCGTATCTTTTTTAAAAACTTTTGGTCAGGACTTTTTCCATGGTCAAATACTTTTTTGAGTGGAGGTGACATTTTTTGGAGTTTAGTGCCGGTGCCTTTTTGGTGTACATGTGACATTTTTTGAGTAAATAATGCAGGTGACTTTTTGGAGTGAGTGCTGGTACTACCGGTGACAAAAGAATTGACCCGGCGATACCCTGCGTCCAAGAGACTGTTCACGTTGCTGCTTATGGAGGTCTCTCGCTCGTGGGGTATCGCCGGGTCAATTCTTTTGCCACTGGTAGTACCTTTTTGGAGCGGAAGTGACGCTTTTGATTGGCGATGACTTTTAAAAGTGGAGGTTACTTTTTGGCTTTGAAATAGACTTTTTCCGACCCTGGAAAATGAAATGTCGAAGGGGTGCCCCGTGCCCCTACGCCCCGCACTGTTCGAAATTATCTCCAAAATTTTTCGGAGAAAAATAGTATCATTTTATTACGGAGTCTCCGAAAATTCTCCGAAAAATTTCGGAAACAATCCGTTTTGGGAGTAGAATCTCCATAAACTTTCGGAAATGCTTCCTATTTTTCTGGAAAAAATATAAGGAAAGTTGCCCCAATGTTCCATTATAACATGGAGTAACTCTGAAAAATTTTGGACAATACATTGACTTTCCGAAAAAAAATATGAAAAAATACCGGAATTTCAAATTTTGGAGTTCACCATGAAATTTTTCGGAAAAACTCCGATAGTTTTCCATTTTTTTTCTTGAAACTTTCTGACAGTGTACGCGCACTGCGGTCCCTTTGAATGATTTTTTTTTTTGGGGGGGGGGGGGGGAATTGACCTTACTCCATACACTTGCAGCATAGGGCTTTGTGCATTTCTCCATAACAACAAACGTTAACCTTTTGGCTCCAGTCTTGAGAGCATGGCATATTTTATATCGCTTAGTAAAGCCCTATATCATATAACGCTTTGGTCTATTGACGACCGTTTTCACTCATTGCGGTACACTTCAGTCCATATTGGAAAATTGAGGTTTCTGCCACGTTATAGAGTCCCACTGTGTCCTGTGTGCCATAGACTTTCAAACCTCGCGGTCAAAAACAACGATTATCGATTATCTATCTCGAGACAGGGGGGACTCGGACCACACCAGGACACCAGGACCAGACTCGGACCGACTCGACGAGGACTGGGGTGAAGTCTATGATGTTGGCAGCATTGGCGTTCTGGGAATTCGCGGCAACGTTATCCCGCCTCTTTTTGCTGGTCGTTGGTCAGTTCGCAGCATCTTTCTCCTCTCTATCGCTTCTCGTAGTGTCAGCGTCTATTCGAATTGCTAAGTAAGTATTATCAATCGTTGTTGCTTTCAGTCTCTGCTGGGTCATCCTGCAAATCACCGCACCTGCCAAAATAGTGGGTCCAGAATTTGGCTGGAACTCCTTTGAACTGATTCAGTGCACCCCTCCTGACCCCCTATGATATATCAGATACAAATCGTCTTAGAAAACTGACAATATTTTCTGAAAAGTTACGTAACCAGTGGTCGATCAACCCCAAAAATATTTCAAGTCGGGCCCTCAAATCCTTTCCTTGATGTTCGTAATAGTCTGATGGCGTACCCACATTTCAACAATTACTCCCCTTTACTTTTGCTTGGTGTTGCTGAAATAGCTGTTTCATTCCGTTTGGTAATTTTATGAGGGAACTAGATACGTTTTCTACTTGAGGTCCTGAACACGGGAACATATTTTGCTACATAGCTGTCTTTCTCGGTTTGCATAATCTTTTTTTTCTCATGGTCTTTGTGGTAATGCTCCACACATGGAGGAACATTGTGCTGGCACAGAGACATTGTTCTATGTAGATTTGAAGTTATACTGAATATCACAAATGGATTTAGAAGTGATAGGACTGCACCTTTGGACTTTACGCAAATTCTTGATCCACTCAAAAGATATGCCATGGTACGATCAGGGGAAGGACTTGCAGGCCAGACTTGAAATTTTATGGGGGGATGATCGACCACTGGTTAGGTACCTTTTCAGAAAATATTGTCCATTTTCTCAGACGATGTATTTCTGATATCTCAGTTTTTTCAGTTTTTTACAATGTTTTCGGTCGTTGATTACGATGTAATGTGCCAAAAAATTGACACTTGTTTTTTACCTTAAACAGAATCACATGTAGGTCCTACAATCCTTCATGGAAAATTTAAGCAAGGCATGGTTCGATTTTGAAGCAATCTGAAAAGATTGGACCATTTAGTGGAAAGTGAAAACTTGACCTTTTTTTAAAATCAACCTATTTTTTTCCATTTGAATCCTTTAGCAGACAGGGTCAGGGGACACTGAATCATTTTAAAGCAGTTCCAGCCAAATTCTCATCCCACTATTTTGGCAGGTGCGGTGATTTGAGGCAGAATGACCCTTGCAAACGTTACTGCTAGAAATAAGAAGTCACTTAAATATTTATTTCTCATTTTAGCCATGGATCAGTGGAACGTGATCCAATTGATGCACCAGATGCAGCAGGCCCAGCAGGCCCAGCAGCTGCAACTGCAGCTCCAGAGAATGCAACAAATGCAACAATTGCACCAGGTGCAACAGACCCCTGGGCTCAACATCAACATGCCAAATATGATCATGCCAGCAGCAGCAACACCCTTACCAAGGTTCCCAAGAAATATCTTGCATTGTCTTTATTAATTCCTCTTGAACTTTTAATTTCCATGTAGATGTCACACACACTGTCCCCTAATTTTTTTTTCCAGTGCTATGTCTTCTTAATACATATTTTTGATTTATTTCTTTGTTTAATCAGGAACATAGTGGAAGTCAAGCAGGATCCACCAGCAGTTTCTACTGTGCAAAGGTACACTGCCCATCAAATTCTTTTGTCAGAGTAGTTCATTTCTCCAAATAATTAACTTAACTAATTCACCTTGCTATCAGCCAGCTGGTCTGTATTCATGTTTCCGGCAGCATATAGCAGCCTGGGAAGACTTTATTTCATTTGCATTTAGATCATAAGATATTTTGCATTTGCTGTAGCACTATTTAATTTCTGAGATCCATTTTAGTTCTTTTACTTTCCTATTTGTAACTTCTACCTAAATTAGAATAAATATATCATCATGCAGTACATTCAGTCACTTAAGAGAGGATCGTTATCTCTCTGTTATGAAGTTATCAGAACGCTAAAGGACTGTTTGAATTCAGCCATTGTCTCACCCTTAAATATTTTCTTTTTAGATTGGAAAATGTTTAAATTATCTGTCATAATATGAAACGTCGAAACTTCTTTTTCCAGCTATAACTCTGGTGATGCAGACAGAAATGGTTCTGCTAAAACTGCTATAAGGTAGACCTTATTATTTTAATTGCCGCTTGTTGTTTTACAGCAATAAAGGTGCTAATTCACCATTACATATTTTATTTATAGCTCTGAATCCTCTGCAGTAAGGAAAGCTACTACCTCTGCTTCTGTTAGGTACGTAGAAATTTTTTCTGTTGCTGCTTGTGTTCATTGTGGTCTATCATATATATTAATTACTGACATTCTTCACTCTTAGTGCCAAACCTGCTGATGCTGCTGCCTTCGTAGTCAGCTCTTCTTCATCATCGTCTGATGTTGAAGATGATGATAGCGTTTCTGAGGTAAATATTTCTTTTAGTTTGATAAGCTGCTTGACTTTTTCCTCTTTCTTTACCTTTGCTCCTTAATATATGTCTGAAGGTAAGGAGAATGTGTATTTGTGCTCACTGCTGTGGAATTATTTAGTCACACACTTTGATCGTGACAAATACAACCTTTGATGAAAGAAATAGTAGCATTTTCTGAAAGTTGATTTCCTTAGTATAGTACTTGATAATGAGGGTTTTTCTAGGTTCAATTGAGACTTTTTTGAGAAGAACTTAATGATTTAGGTAGTGGCAAAGTACCTATTCTCATCGTCAGACCCTAAATTGCCTTAGTTCAGATTCATATTTGTGATGGACACGTTGCTCCCCTATTATCCCAAAATAATTTTTGTGGTCCCACTTTTTACCCTTATTTTTACCTGGGGGCTTTTATGCTTTTTCTGTTAATTACAGGTTAAATCATTGCCACATAAGAAAACTCAGCAGGAGCAGGGTGCAGTAAGTTTAGCAATTGCAATTGCAAATCTAGTGTTCAACCATTTGGACCACTTTTAATTCTTTTTTTTTTTTTTGACAGCCCAACAGGGTTAAAACACTAAAGAAGACCAGCACCAACAGGTTCAAACCATACAGCAGCAGCAGCAGCAACAAACAGACGGCAGCAACGGGGCCTGGCCGCCCCAAAAATAGCAAAAACAAGGGAGCTTCGAAAAGTGAATTAGTCAAAGAAGTTAATGAGCTAAAAGCTGCCACTGCTGCTGCCCTCGGAAAAGAAGTAAGTGTGACGATTTAGTTAAGTGATACTTAAATGCCATCTGATCAAGGTGGCGTTTTAAGTGAATTTTGATATTTTTAGAGATAAGGGGTTGAAGTGGTCAGTAAGAGGCAAAGTAGCTTGCAGGAGGCTAAGTGTTCAGAAGTATCCCCTATCCTAGCATCACTTCACTTTAACACTTTTCAACCATTTGATGCCTAAAGTTTTACCTCTTACTTTCTTTCGCAGGGTGGTGAATTGCCCACCATTGGTGCGTATTCAAACTGTTCAATCAGCATTTTGTTTAAATATACCATTGTGCTAAATTTTCTTTGTAATGTTTTTACAGATCCAGATGAACCGACGTGCACTAGAAACCTCAGATCTCAAAGGAGCAGTCATACGAAGATCCCGATGCGAACTGACTCTGGCGCTACTCCATCCAACAGGAAGCAAAAAATTTGTGATCTAGACTTTGAGCCGTCCAAAGCTATCGACCCAGCGCTCATTGAAAGACTCGAGGCTTGCATCGTTAAAACCAAAACGTCATGGAATGATGTGATTGGTTTAGATGATGTGAAGCGGAGATTACAGGTAAGTTAAAGGAAATTAAGTTTTCTAATTCTATTTAACAAGGCTATTTCTTAAAACTTCTGAATTTGTTGTAGGAAGCGGCAGTTATTCCTCTAGTGAGGCCTGACCTGTTTGTGGGGCCAAGAGCCGCCTCAAAGGGTGTGTTACTCTATGGACCGCCTGGCACAGGAAAAACCCTCCTAGGTATCAATGATTTGCATTGTTTTTCTGTATTGAAGCCTGGACGTATTTTGCACATTAAGATGTGTTTTTCTGTGTGCTTGTTGTAGGTCGATGTGCAGCTTCAGCAGCAAACTGCACCTTTTTTCCATCACGGCGTCTGATCTAATGTCTAAGTGGATGGGAGAGGGTGAAAAGACGGTGGCCACTCTCTTCCACCTTGCTCAGTAAGTGTCGGAATTCTACCTCTGAATGTAGTCAATCATTACATCATCAGTGCACTATCTATCTCCTTTTACATTATTGCAGGAAAAAACAACCATCAATAATTTTTATTGATGAGATAGACTCCCTTTTGTCGAGCAGGACAGAGGGGGAACATGATTGCGTGAGGAGAATGAAGACGGAGCTCCTCGCTCAGTGGGTAAGTTAAATTCATTTATAGTTTATTCGTCTCCTTTTCCATTTTGCTTATACTATTATCTGCTTGTATTACAGGATGGAATATCTACTTCATCTTCTGTAGTTGTGATAGGTGCAACCAACCGCCCAATGGATCTGGATGCGGCAGCTTTGCGGCGGTTTGGGCAGCACCTCTACATACCTCTTCCAGATAGGGAGGTGAGTAATTCTCAGTGTTTATTTTTTATTTCAATTAAAAGCCAAAACTGCTTGTACCGTATACAATTGTTTAAAAACAAGGTAATCTTCATTTATTTTGATTGTTGAAGTGCTATCAAAACTACTTTACGACAGCAGTCAAAATGTTTTATTTATGGTCCATGTTCTATGAAAGTCACGTTTTTTCATAACTGACAGCGCTTTCTTAAATTGATCTACTCCAATTATCTTTTTTGAAAACTATTTCTCTCTTTAGGCAAGGAAGAAGATGTTCCAGCAACTGGCCGACAGTAGTGAAATTGCGGTGGAATTATCTGTTGCTGATGTGGCAATATTGGCATGCGAGACAGGGGGTTACTCAGCTGCCGACATTTCCAACATCATTAAAGATGCTTGCATGTGGCCTTTGAGAAGCCTGTCCTATGAAAGGCTCTTAGAAGTGAAAACCGAGGAGGTACAGATTTCAAAACATAAGATTAAAGCTTATATAAAAGTGTTTGTATTAACAGTTTTTCCCAAACTTATTTTCTTTTTTAGCTAGGAGCAGTAACAAAAAAAGATGTATTAATGTCAATTAAAAATCAAAGGCCAACATGTAATGAGGATGACATTACGGAACTAGAGAGATGGAAATCAGGATATAAGAAATAAGGTGAGTCTTCACATGCTGCGCAACATGTAATTATATTGCTCACAAATTTAGTTCAATTTTCTTTTTCCAGGTTGACTGATTGTTTTTCTGTCTCCAGCCTTCATAAGTGTTCTTTTTCTGAAGGAAATGTCTTTCTGTCATGGACATTCATTGTGCCTATGTTATTTTTTATTAGTTTTTTTTTTTTTTTGGGGGGGGGGGGGAGGGAGGGAAGGGGTTTGCATCTGGATGTTTCCATTTGAAAAAAAAATTGTGTACTTGTCGCCCTTTGTCACCCTTTTACAGCATATAATAATGAGTGTTAAAATACTACAAATTGGAACGTTCCCTCATTACTAGATAAAAAACACAAATTTAGTTTAATTTCCTTTTCCAGGTTGACTGATTGTTTTTCTGTCTCCAGCCTTCATAAGTGTTCTTTTTCTGAAGGAAATGTCTTTCTGTCATGGACATTCATTGTGCCTATGTTATTTTTTATTAGTTTTTTTTTTTTGGGGGGGGGGGGGGGGAGGGAGGGAAGGGGTTTGCATCTGGATGTTTCCATTTGAAAAAAAATTGTGTACTTGTCACCCTTTTAAAGCATATAATAATGAGTGTTAAAATACTACAAATTGGAACGTTCCCTCATTACTAGATAAAAAACACAAATTTAGTTTAATTTCCTTTTTCCAGGTTGACTGATTGTTTTTCTGTCTCCAGCCTTCATAAGTGTTCTTTTTCTGAAGGAAATGTCTTTCTGTCATGGACATTCATTGTGCCTATGTTATTTTTTATTAGTTTTTTTTTTTTTTTTGGGGGGGGGGGAGGGAGGGAAGGGGTTTGCATCTGGATGTTTCCATTTGAAAAAAAAATTGTGTACTTGTCACCCTTTTAAAGCATATAATAATGAGTGTTAAAATACTACAAACTGGAACGTTCCCTCATTACTAGATAAAACACATTAATTTTCACACAATAATTTGTGAAGTAAATGTGCCTTTAACCCAAACTTAAAAAAAATGAATGTGGCACTTGACTGGACTCTGTTACATTATACAGAAGAAATATGTCATTTACAGTGTTCTCATTGAAATGTGAGGTTGACAAGTTTCCTGGAAAACTATAGTGGTTCTGAAAGTTTCCTGAGAAACTGTCCTAGTTCTCCAAGCTTCCCAGGACCTAAGTCTGTAATTCTAATCTGCTTATTCATAAAATGTCTTTCTATGTTTCCTGAGGTATTCCGAATGATTAGGCTGGATTGTTCCGGTGTTCTTTATTGACGGCTGACCACGAACTGAGGATTTGACACAGATTTTACAGTGGGTGAAAACATAGCAGCGCGGTGGCGATTTACAGAACTACGATGGTGGAGTTACAGGCACCACACAATTAGCAAAACATAACAACATGAATAATCCTTGCTACAGCCTACAGCAGAACAAAACATCGCAACAAAATACAGTGCAAAACACACACACAAAAAAAATAATCAAACAGACGAGTGTTCGAACCCGAGCCCGGCGACTAACACTGATCGGACTGCTTCTGGTCACAGTTCCTGGCGCGGGCAGTGGAGGTTCCAGCGATCGCCCAGACTTCGCCCTTCCCTTGCCCAATCGCTCCAAAGAGGCAAAATCCCATGAAGAAGCCAATAAGACGTCCCTTTTCAAGAGTCTAAAAAGTGCATAAATTTAGTTATTTAACAGAAAACGATGTTTTTACCCTTCCCAGAGATAACGAATAAAAATAATGGCAATGCAGAACAGAGGAGTCCTTTATTTCTCCCTGGTAGGTACCAAGCACAAAGTGCCACTGTCAACTTTGTACTATTTGCTGTCCGCTCCTTCTCAGGCTACATTGTCATCTGGGGTAAGGTATTTATTTCTACATTGTTATTTTTTCGTTAAACAACTATCATCTGAGCATGAAACAGTTCCTTCTTTAGCAGCCCACTATCAGAAATCTTTTCTCGGGCCTCTCATTGAAGCTGTAACCCCCTGCCAATAAATTCTGTGTAACCCTGTCAAACAAGCAATTATTTAAAATTTCTCAGTTTCACATGCATGTTCAGCGTTAATTATTAGTGATGAGCATGCATTTATCCACGATTTACTCTACTGTGCATGAAATAGGTCTCGCTGAAAACTGAAATGTCCTCACACACCCTACCAGTAAATTTGCTGAGCTGTTTGACTATTAAAACCTAATCGAGCTACAAAATTCCTTTCACATTTACATACCTTACATCATGAGCAGTTAAGAGAAATACAGAAGCAAAAGTTAGTTGAGGTTGACTTTACTGAACATGAAAGAGCTTAATTTTACTATAAATAAGTATCATATCACAGAAATGACAGTGACTACAGAATCCTAGCGGAAATCATCTTCGAAGCCAAGGCCCCTGTTGCATACCGTCTGAACAGTTCGAGACACCCTTTGAAGGAACTCGATACACAAAATGTCATGACTCTGTAAGTCTGAAATCAGATTTAGGACTTTGGCCAAGACCGAGGACCTCCTCTTCCGACTAGCATTGCGCCCTGTGGACAGTACTTCCAGGTCTTGCACAGCATCATACTCCGATTCAAGAAGACCTCCTGGAAAATGAAATGTAAACAAGTTGAGGTCAACATGTAATTGTGAAACGATATCTCAGAAATACCAAACAGGTAAATCAAGATCCCTGAGGAAGCAAAAAACGTAGGGGTGTTTGAATTTAATTGCTGCTCTCAAAGTTCGGTTGTCGGATTCACAGGCATTGTTATGAGCACGGTGTTCAAGTTTTCTCAAAGCAGGTGCAATTTGGGTACTTGGTAAGAAGGCAAGAGCACACATTGACCTTGTGATAGAGTTGGCTGAGTGATTGCTCCTGATTAATCTTGTCAAGCGCAGCTTCTTTGCTTTCCCAGCAAATGGCCTGTAACGAAAATAATTATTAGTGAATAGAAAATAAAGGTAGAGAAATCTAATGCAACAGTCTAGAGGACTCTAGTAAAAAAAATATATATATTTTTAAAAAACAAGTGAAGGCTTACCTTGCTTGAGTGGAAGAGGCAGCCATGCACCTGTGCATTGGGAAATTGTGTCCTCCAGGCATACTCCTGTCCAAGCTCAAAATCACACATGACCTCCGATAGACTACTGAAAGCTGGACACAAGTCGTTGAATTTACTCAAAATTAATTCATAAGAGCTTTGGCTCTTTGTTTGCATGACCATCCGTGCCAAAGGAATAATCTGAAAGAATACGAGAGTGAGAATATGAACAACAGCTATTTCACTTATGCCACAGGACTCCATGTCGATGTTGTGACTTACGTGATGCCCTCTTCCTCAATGCCACCGCCGGCAGCAAACCAGTTGTCTTTCGCGTCTAGAGATAGAGCGAGGTGGTTGTGGGCCTGAGAAGACAGCATGTCCGCAAGCTCAGGAATTGTGCGAGGAATGCACAGGAATGCAGGCTTGCCTTCCCTGCTCTTGCCATAGCCGGACGGAAAGAGTGACAACGGGGAGGCTCGCACAGACAGCTCTGGAGATTTCTTTACTGCAACAATTTAAGAAAAAAAGTAAAGATTAACATACAACTGACATGACTGCAGTTTGAGAATGAGTCAATGTCTCGACTGTAAAGGTAATATACTTACGAAAGTTTTTCTCCTCTCTTCATTGTATAATTGCCTGAAGGAGGTGAAATCTCCCTTACGACAACGACTGAGCACAGCAAATCTGAATTGTTGCCTGTGATAGTGCTGTCTGTCGTGAGGGAAGGGGTGTCTCTGGGTGCATCGGAATGCTGGCTTGGCCACGACACCACACATTTTCCTTCTTGCGATACACGCACTCCAGGCTCACCCTGCCTCCTTTCATCGCCCTGTTGTAATGATAGGAATGTCCATCGGGGCCCCGGAAAAATGTGCGAGTTCCCTCCTCGTACCATCAGCAACCTCAATGTCAGCCATGACCTAAAACAAAGAAGATAAAACACATACACACAGAATGAGAAGCAGCCTCACAGGTTAAGTGCAAATGACATGCAGTTAAGCCGCTATTTTATGCCCGCTAAGAAAACATTGTTAAACTTTCAGTGTGATTGAGACAATTAGGAGAAAATGATCCGAGATCATATGTGATGAAACTGCTCCTCAAACACATTTTCGTTTACAGAAGCTACATTGGCTATCATTGAGACAAAATGTTGTGAAGATTCCCACAGCCTCAAACCCATGTGAGCCGTCACAACTCAACTTGGTAATTTTCCCCAATTTTGAAGCTAGCTTTCGAGCAGAAAAACAGTCCTTTGCCTTTCTCACAGATAAAGTAGCTAGTCAATTACCTTGTCCAAGTAGGTTAAATATCCACTCCTGGGCACAACAAAATTGACACAAAACGACGCAGTTCGTGATGTGTGATGTCTTTTCCAGAAGCGAGAGGAAAAGTCTTCACACTGTACAACAAAACTCCAACGCAACGTCCAGCTGAACGGAGAGAGGTACTAAAAACGAGGGAAGCAGCTGCGCTCCGAGCTACCCTCACTAAACGCAGGGGCGCGCTATGGCATAAGGCCAGGGCCACTGTACCGAACGCGTCGACCGTATCGTAGAAGGCTATGAGCTCGTTGTTATATGCAGGCGGGCGCGCCGCGCTGTTTTGTTGGTTGTCAACTGTCGAAGGCTGCCCTGCCACACGCCACGGACTAACCGTAACGGACTCGTTTGAATTGGAATCATTTGAACGAAAGTATAGGTGAAACCAAACTTGATCAACTCAATCAGCAACGACCAGGGACGTAAGTACAAAATGTCACAGAAATTATCAAGATGAAACTTGCTACTCAACGATCCGCACTGTGACATTTGTTGGTGTAAATTTTCTACTTTCCTATCGCACAGGTTATACTCTACTTGTCTTGGTCAGTCCCCACCGATATTTCCACCAGAAACACGTCGTTTTGCGATCCAAATGACGAGGCGACAGGACAAGCAGCGATCGGACATCCACGCCTAATGCAACTTTTTAGTGTAACGAGACAATAATGAGAGGACTACGAAACGAATAGCGGTAACAAAGAGGCAAGTAGACGAGACAACATTCAACAGGTTACGAATCCACATGTTGCAATTGTGCTAATTTCTCGCTTCCTCTTGATTCAGATGGAAGGCACACCCTGCCCTGCAGCCGACGAGATTGCATTATTCAATTGCGTCACCTGGCAATACACAGTACCACGGACAACCAAAATTCTCTCAATGGTCAAATATTCACAACATAGGCTTTAAAGGTTTTGCTCATCGCTTCTTTCCGTGCTTTAAGTGTGTTGCTCAGCTTTTGCGTATCCTTTCCACCACCACCCTTCCCGCTCTGCCCAGCCCAGTGACTTCCGCCTCGCTTTCTGTGTGCTTTCAATGTGCTCGCTTCCTTTCCTGCCTTGTGTGTGACGCTTTGCTACTGTGTGTCCCTTTTACGTTCAGCCTTCCCCCTCCTGCTATTCCCATCCATGCGTGTTCAGCTTTGCTTTCTGTGTGTTTTGAATGTGCTTGCTTCTTTCCGTGCTTTGTGTGTGACGCTTTGCTACTGTGTGTCCCTTTTACGTTCAGCCTTCCCCCTCCTGCTATTCCCATCCATGCGTGTTCAGCTTTGCTTTCTGTGTGTTTTGAATGTGCTTGCTTCTTTCCGTGCTTTGTGTGTGACGCTTTGCTACTGTGTGTCCCTTTTACGTTCAGCCTTCCCCCTCCTGCTATTCCCATCCATGCGTGTTCAGCTTTGCTTTCTGTGTGTTTTGAATGTGCTTGCTTCTTTCCGTGCTTTGTGTGTGACGCTTTGCTACTGTGTGTCCCTTTTACGTTCAGCCTTCCCCCTCCTGCTATTCCCATCCATGCGTGTTCAGCTTTGCTTTCTGTGTGTTTTGAATGTGCTTGCTTCTTTCCGTGCTTTGTGTGTGACGCTTTGCTACTGTGTGTCCCTTTTACGTTCAGCCTTCCCCCTCCTGCTATTCCCATCCATGCGTGTTCAGCTTTGCTTTCTGTGTGTTTTGAATGTGCTTGCTTCTTTCCGTGCTTTGTGTGTGACGCTTTGCTACTGTGTGTCCCTTTTACGTTCAGCCTTCCCCCTCCTGCTATTCCCATCCATGCGTGTTCAGCTTTGCTTTCTGTGTGTTTTGAATGTGCTTGCTTCTTTCCGTGCTTTGTGTGTGACGCTTTGCTACTGTGTGTCCCTTTTACGTTCAGCCTTCCCCCTCCTGCTATTCCCATCCATGCGTGTTCAGCTTTGCTTTCTGTGTGTTTTGAATGTGCTTGCTTCTTTCCGTGCTTTGTGTGTGACGCTTTGCTACTGTGTGTCCCTTTTACGTTCAGCCTTCCCCCTCCTGCTATTCCCAGCCATGCGTGTTCAGCTTTGCTTTCTGTGTGTTTTGAATGTGCTTGCTTCTTTCCGTGCTTTAAGTGTGTTGCTCAGCTTTTGCGTATCCTTTCCACCACCACCCTTCCCCGCTTTGCCCAGCCCAGTGAATTCCGCCTCGCTTTCTGTGTGCTTTCAATGTGCTCGCTTCCTTTCCTGCCTTGTGTGTGACGCTTTGCTACTGTGTTTCCCTTTTACGTTCAGCCTTCTCCCTCCTGCTATTCCCAGCCATGCGTGTTCAGCTTTGCTTTCTGTGTTCTTTCAATGTGCTCGCTTCCTTTCCGTGCCTTGTGTGTTTTGCTGAGCTTTCCTTTCCACCCAACACCCTTCCTCGCTTTGCGCAGCCCAGTGACTTTCGCTTTGCTTTTAATGTGCTCTTAATGTGCTATTTCTTTATGTATGACGCTTTTCTTCTGTCCACACATTTCACTTTCAGCCTTCGCTGTGCAGCAGAGTGAAAATGGGAAGTCCCTTCTTGTTGGATTGAGTTGGCGACCGACTGTAAGCAGTGAATTGCTCCTTATGTGAATAAGAGTCTGGGTATGTGTTTTTCAGGTCTTCGATTGTGATGCGTTGAGGCTCTGTTGAAAATGTTTCAATTGAATTCTAACCAGCTGCCAGCCCAGCAGGGCTGGGCCACCACTGTTAGGATAATTAAAAGTAGAAATTGAAAGTACCTTTTCTTTGAAGTTCGTTTGCTATCAACGGTGAGTAGGCAACCGTTAGGTATGGCAAGATGAGTCAGGACATGCGATTTTCAGGTCTTTGAGTGTGATGCGTCGAGGCTTACGACAGTCCGTTGATAATGTGGCATGGCAATGAACAAGTCTTTTTTTGTTGTAGCATGTGATTACACGTTATGGGTTGATTTGGAGGATAATTTTTGTTTTGTGTTGTCATCTCGGGTCTTCTTTGTATTTTATTTGTAGAACTGTGTGCATTATAATTATCATGGTGTTATTCTTTATTTCAATAAATTGATGTGAAAATGTTTATTTGAGTTGTTTTTACCCTTGTTCGTCTTTTTTTTTAAAAAAAATTATTGTAGGCACTCTAATGGCAGTCTCTAGGCCAGCTGTTGTCTTTACACGGGGTCACATAATTATTGCACAAGATCTAGATTTGGTCGTTACCTATTTAGTATCAGTTTTTAGATGACAATCTCGGTTACCATATGTCGTGTAGGGCCTATCGGTGGAAATTGAACCGATCGCGAAGGAACTCTTCTCGCGAGAAGTCTATGAGCTGCGCATTTGTCAGTGAGGCGTGGGGTAGCGACGCGACGGGTTCCTGCTGGTAATTCGTAGTACTCACGTCAACGTAGTGCCCATGGGTGACAATTTGGTGTTCTCCACCAAGGGCGACAAAATAATGCAACTTTGTGACTGATTTTCCTTTCTAGCGAATTTCATTACGCTCGTGACTCACGCACAGACGGAACGCCGGCCCCCATTAGCGCGGCAGAGCGCCGGGGACATAGGCAACCCATCGTGACCCCTCCCCCTTCCCGCCCGCTCCCCACCACCGCCACGTCATCGGGGACCGTCCTGCAGCGATGCAGCGGGATAATTTCGGCTAGGAATAAAAATATTGCATTGCCAATATTTATATTGCTTCGCGAATAAATTTATTATTTTACACGGGTATGACAAGCGACAAGTCGGACAACTGTTTCCGCCAACCGGGGGCCGATACCCCTAGTATTTATATGCAGGACAAAACATAGTTTTATTAGCCTCTGAATATATTTATTAGGAAATACGAGGGTCGGACAAACGCAGGGTCGGACAAGTGACATACACTCGATTTACTTGCCACTTAACAAACAATATTAAAAGAGTGTGAAAAGTGGTTTGGGTCTACGCAGCCTTCGCAAGTAGGAACATACCCTTAAATTAAAGCTGGCCTCACCAAAACTGCTGCTTACGAGTCACAAGATGAGATAAGTTTCAGAGACCGAAGTTACTCACTGACCTTTAACTAAATCTGAATAAGATCAGTCATAAAATAATTTAGGATGGACACTTTAGACACTTGAATTATAAAAATGTATGTAAAAGTAAAAGCAAAATCCACTCTCAGCTTGCATCATCAAAATAATACTTCTTTCCAGATACAAAATCTCGTAGAAAAGAGGGAGACAAACACGATTGGAAGATAGGTATCGTTCCGTACTAACGCTTTACTTGTGCAGAAGTGAGTCATTTTAGCTTTACCTTGACTCCCGAAATAAATTTTTATGCAGGTGTCAACTTAGATCGATCGACTATTGTGTTAATAATATTTTTTTAAAAATTAAGTAAAAACGATTTGTAACAAATAAACCAAAAGTAACCATAGCCAGAAAGAAAAAAAGGACAACATAGAACAGTCTAAGACAAAGTCTGTACCAAGTGAGTGTCTGGTTCATTGACATTAGAGAATCGGAAGTTCCGGATGGAAGTATTTTGCCTCAAATTGTCCTTTTGCTATCACTTTAGCTGGTGACTTTGGACGAATTTGCAGAAATATTTCGTTATCTTTAGTTGTTAAGAACGTTTGGTTCACAGAATATTTTGCATCTTTCGAAGCAGGTTGGTATAGCAGACCAGAAACCCCACTTGTTTTCTTGTCTCACCACACAAAACCATCACCTTAATGCTAAGGTTGACTGGTAACTCTTCGTACTTTCCATGCTGAAAACTCTAGTTCTATCAACAAGGTAAACTGGCAATGTGAATAAGGTTAACATCAGGAATAACATTTTCACTTTGAGAACAGTTTTTTTCATACAAGCTCACAAGGATCAACATCACCACAAAGCCGAACTAAATCCCTGTAGCGGGTTAAGTCTGCTTCGGTAAGGCTTTTAATATAGTCAGCATTAAATTTGGCCATGGAAGATTAAATCTCTCAAATGGTAAAGATAACAAGCATATCTGCTGAGCGTGCTGCAATGCCATGTGGGCTTTCATATTCTTTTTGGTCTCATCTTCATCCATGTTGAGGCCACAATATGTACAGAATTTGAATGACTGCACAATGTGCTGTCTTTTTCTGGCTTGGCCACCTCTTCTGAAAAATTTATGCTTTGAGTTCCCCGAGCTATCAGTACCACTGTTTTTTTTCAGCACTGTTACTTTCAGTGCAACACACATCCTGTCAGTGTGCAGCAAATCTAACAGAACCACCCACACTACAATTCATACATACAACAAAGAGTTTAACATCAGTGACCTCTTTTTTATTAGGTCCATCATGATCATTTCTATCATGCTCATGCTGCTTCTCCCTCTTCCCATGGTAAGCCTTTTCCGCTAACATTGCACCCAAGATTCCCAGCGTCTCGTCAGGCGCAGTGGGGTGTTTGCGTAGCATAGGCTGCTTTGGCTCTTACTGTTCATTGCCTGTTTGACCAAACTATTAGTTGCCAAAAGAGGAGAAACCTTTAACCAGAAAGAATAAGAGAACAAAGAACATAGATTAAAATTAAGAACAGGCACATAACTAGGTGTACGCGCGTAGTGGCGGAGCGAAATGCACTATTAGTGTAAAAATTTGGGTTCTAAACTGAGTAAAAAGAATGCCCCCCCCCCCCTCCAACCCTGTTCTACTTTTGACAACTTTTGACTCATAACAAAAATTAAATGAAGTCGGCATCATCACTTCCCCCCCCCCCCCCCACAAAAAAAAACATTGTAGTCCCTTATTGTTACCTTCCTGACCTCAACCACATCATTTTACCCTTCTTTTCCACCAGTTCTTCCAACCCCCTCTCTTCCTTAACTATTCCTGAATCTTTACCCCTGGCCCTCCCCTCCTCCTCTTTCCTGCACCTCTGCATTTCCCCCCTCCCCTCCCCTTTTCTCATCTCAGCTGAGCGAGGTTCTGACCGACATCCAGTGTACCACAGTTAAATTACAATGTGGAAAATCACATACCATACTGAAAGAAAATGCAAGAGTCCAAAGTTACGTATCTCACCCCTTGGTTGCAAGGAGCCATGGGGGCTTATCTTACATTCAGAGTCAACAGAACCTTTCCAAAATTAGTATATGCCAGTGCAGAAGAATTCTCGAGACTAAAAGCTAGAGTGTCAGAAGTCAAATCTTGTTCCTTTTCATTGGCTGAGCGTAAGCGAAGCCAGGAACCCCGACTGGTCCCGAAAAGCTTTGTCTGTCTGTGTGTGTGTGTGTGTGTGTGTGTGTGTGTGTCTGTCGGTCTGTCTGGGGTTTTTCTCGGAAACGGTTTGAGCTAGAGGGCTGAAATTTTTTATGGTCACTCTTGATATCAAAAGTGAGGCAGGGAATGTAGGGTGATCGCCTACCTCAACGGTAACCGGGACCATGGCGATGACGCCCTTTTGGAGGCCACGATATGGTAGCATGACTGGGCTGCAGGAACCGGCACACGTATCGAATCGGGGATTTTGGTTATAGCTCAAGCACATACGAGGGATGAAAGGCAGTTCCCAGTGACCAACTGTGGCCAGGTAAAGCTCCCCGATGACGCCCTTTCGAGGCCACGGTAAGGCCGTTTTCCACTGCCGCGAAACTAAATATCCTCCAGTCATAGTGACTTCGGCTTTTGGAAGCAGTATGAGAAAAGGTAAAAACGCGTGGTCTGGATGCAATTTTGTGACCAGGTAAAGGTCCCCGATGGCGCCCTTTGGAGGCCAGGATACGGCGCTTTCCTACTGCCGCGAAACAAAATATCCTACAGACATCGCGACTTCTGCTTTCGGATGCAATATGAGGAAACGTAAAAAACGACGTCGGTCACAAGCGCTACAGGCCACAAGCGCTACGGGTCACAAGCGCTAAAGGCCACAAGCGCTAAGGTTCACAAGCGCTACGGGTCACATGCGCTAAAGGCCACAAGCGCTGCGCCTGGATGGACAGCTATGGGAGACGGACTATACTCCGCTATGCTGACCGCATGCATGAAAAGTTGCAAGAGCCAATAGGGTATTCCAGTGAATCCTGGGCCGGATGAAGTAAGAAGAACAGAAGCAAGCAACAAACCGGAGGCGGAACTCGGCGCACTCGTCTGTCGCGGCTGTGTATGAAAAATCGAGATGGCGGAGTCGTTGTTTGGTTGCCGGCTACCGCTGTACTTTTATTTGTGTTCTAGCAGACGCGCATATATGCATTTTTGCTCTAAAACACAAGTCAGAAATACGAAGAAGGAAGGCCCGGTGTATTAATCTTTTATCGGGTTAGTATTTTATCCCTCTTTAGTGTTAAAAACGACGTGAGATGACATTTTAAGAGTGCGTCGTGGTGTTAAATCTGAAATACGTAAACAAAACCCTTGTAGACGACTTTTTTGACGACTTTGTAAAAAACCCGCAGCGACGCGCCGTGGAGGTTTTTTCGACGCAGCCTGGAGGGCCTAAATGGGGTGGGTATTGGTGCCTTTTTAGGTGGGCGTGTTCCGAGTGACCCGATTAGACTATATTTAGAAAGAAACTAGAATTTTTTAACCCCCTTATTTTTTTAACGACTCTGTAAAAAAACACGCAGCGAAGCGCCGTGGAGGGTTTTTCGACGCAGCCTGGGGGCCTAAATGGGGTGGGTTTTAGTGCCTTTTTAGGAAGGCGTGTTCCGAGTGACCCGATTAGACTATATTTAGAAAGAAACTAGAATTTTTTAACCCCCTTATTTTTTTAACGAATCTGTAAAAAAAACACGCAGCGACGCGCCTTGGAGGGTTTTTCGACGCAGCCTGAGGCCCCAAATGGGGTGGGTATTGGTGCCTTTTTGGGTGAGCGTGTTCTTAGTGACCCGATCAATTTATATTTAGAAAGAAACTAGAATTTTTAACCCCCTTCTTTTTTTAACGACTCTGTCAAAAACACGCAGCGACGCGGCGAGGAGGGTTTTTCGACGCAGCCTGGAGGCCCCGAATGGGGTGGGTATTGGTGCCTTTTTAGGTAGGCGTGTTCTTAGTGACCCGCTAAGACTATATTTGAAAAGAAACTAGAATTTTTTCACCCCATTCTTTTTTTAACGACTCTGTATAAAACACGCAGCGACGCGGCGAGGAGGGTTTTTCGACGCAGCCTGGAGGGCCTAAATGGGGTGGGTATTGGTGCCTTTTTAGGTAGGCGTGTTCCAAATGACCCGATTAGACTATATTTAGAAAGAAACTAGAATTTTCTAACCCCCTTATTTTTTTAACGACTCTGTAAAAAACACGCAGCGACGCGCCGTGGAGGGTTTTTCGACGCAGCCTGGAGGCCCCAAATGGGGTGGGTATTAGTGCCTTTATAGGTAGGCGTGTTCCGAGTGACCCGATTAGACTATATTTAGAAAGAAACTAGAATTTTTTAACCCCCTTATTTTTTAACGACTCTGTGAAAAACACGCAGCGACGCGGCGAGGAGGGTTTTTCGACGCAGCCTGGAGGCCCCAAATGGGGTGGGTATTGGTGCCTTTTTAGGTAGGCGTGTTCCGAGTGACCCGATAAGACTATATTTAGAAAGAAACTAGAATTTTTTAACCCCCTTTTTTTTTAACGACTCTGTAAAAAACGCGCAGCGACGCGGCGAGGAGGGTTTTTCGACGCAGCCTGCAGGCCCCAAATGGGGTGGGTATTGGTGCCTTTTTAGGTAGGCGTGTTCCGAGTGACTCGATTAACCTATATTTAGGAAGAAACTAGAATTTTTTAACCCCCATATTTTTTTAACGACTCTGTAAAAAACACGCAGCGACGCGGCGAGGAGGGTTTTTCGACGCATCCTGGGGGCACCAAATGAGGTGGGTACTGGTGCCTTTTTTGGTAGGCGTGTTCCGAGTGACCCGATTAGACTATATTTAGAAAGAAACTAGAATTTTTTTAACCCCCGTCTTTTTTTAACGACTCTGTAAAAAACACGCAGCGACGCGGCGAGGAGGGTTTTTCGACGCAGCCTGGAGGCCCCAAATGGGGGGGGGGGGGGGGTATTGGTGCCTTTTTGGGTAAGCGTTTTCTTAGTGACCCGATTAGACTATATTTAAAAAGAAACTAGAATTTTTTAACCCCCGTCTTTTTTTAACGACACTGTAAAAAACACGCAGCGACGCGGCGAGGAGGGTTTTTCGACGCAGCCTGGAGGTCCCAAATGGGGTGGGTATTGGTGCCTTTTTAGGTAGGCGTGTTCCGAGTGACCCGATAAGACTATATTTAGAAAGAAACTAGAATTTTTTAACCCCCTTTTTTTTTTAACGACTCTGTAAAAAACGCGCAGCGACGCGGCGAGGAGGGTTTTTCCACGCAGCCTGGAGGCCCCAAATGGGGTGGGTATGGGTGCCTTTTTAGGTGGGCGTGTTCCGAGTGACCCGATTAGACTATATTTAGAAAGAAACTAGAATTTTTTAACCCCCATATTTTTTTAACGACTCTGTAAAAAACACGCAGCGACGCGGCGAGGAGGGTTTTTCGACGCAGCGTGGAGGGCCTAAATGGGGTGGGTATTGGTGCCTTTTTAGGTGGTGTTGTGTGCCACCACGCTCATTCAAATATTCGCGCCAAGCGGAGAGATAGTTCGCAAGTGTTCCGTAGCGCATTTGTTGTGTGCCACCACGCTCATTCAAATATTCGCGCCAAGCGGAGAGATAGTTCGCAAGTGTTCCGTAGCGCATTAGTCGACTGACCACGACTGACCGGAAATCCCTGGCCTGGGCGAGCAAGCGAAGGCTCCGCGCGTCCCGGCCAGGTAAGCTCTCGTCAGTCCCGGTCCAGCGACAGCCACGTTCAGGTCAGTAAGCAATCATGTAGAGACATCGCCACCATGCTTGTAATTGTAAGGGTACTTGGTCTGACACACCACCAATACTAATATTAAACCACTGAACCACCATGGTAATATCTTCGTGCATCTCGTCAATAGTCAATAGTCCACAGTCGCACTTAGAATGCACCAACAAAACATAATGGTGCATCAGCCGGACGAATCCTGCATTCTTTTTGTTAACCTTTTTTTCTTAAATGCATTTATTTTTATCCATGTTTTTAAAACTTTTAAGACTTGCGCTTTTCGTTGTTCTGTGTTCTTTCGCCGTTTTCTTACCGTTAATTTAGTTCCTTTTTGGAAGTGTACGCATATGAATTTTTGCCCTACCACGTGTTTTGAATTTTTTGCCTGACCACGTGTTTATTTCTGTTCTGTACTATGAGTGTAAAAAGTGCCACATTCCGTTATAGCATTTTAATTATGGCGTTCAGTTTGTCCAAAAATAATGTGCGTGAAATATGCTGTACTTCTGCTCCACCGCTGTTCGTCGTCCTCCCACGTTGTTGTGGTCGGATTTGGAATTTCCCGTCCTGGCCCTTAATCTAGCCAACGCGGAAATCCCGGAATACGGCCAGCCTGCGTGCTGTGCCCAGCCTACTCCGAAAAAAAAAGTGTCCCAAAACCACGTGTTGGACACTAACGTAATTGTTGTTTATTTGTTTGTTTTGAAAACCTCTGAGATCGAGCAATCAGCCTTCCGTATTTTTTCTTCTGCGTTTCTTTTCGTGCTTGTGTAGGAAAGTGGCTTAACAGCTAGCAAATTCAAGATGATTTCATAGTTATGTTTACGTTTGTGTATCG
>CAVMKJ010000016.1:33466-64664 GCA_963682055.1 Primula veris
GGGTATATTCCTATAGCGCGGAAAGCTTACTTAAAATCTGATCGCTCCGGCCTGAAAATATAATATTCCGGGATTAATTGGACGTATATTAACGTACTGTACGAAACTTTAAACATATAAACTTACCACTGATTTCATCAACTAATTTCCGTAGAAGTGCTGGGCAATGGGGTTTCGGAATTGTCAAAGTTCTATTACGGCCATCTGCCTTCCTCTCAGCCAGGATTTGTTTCCATGCTGATTTCAGTGGGCCAAAATAACTCACATCTGATGGAACACATTCAGCTCCCCACTCCCCACCCGCTTCGAAAACACTTTCACTGAAGTGCGATGAAACGTTGTCTCCGATAATAACTTTCACGCCTTCTTTGCTCCTGGCTCGTGGCACCACTACTAAGCTCTCGAACCAGTCCGCAAAAATATCTGTCAAACCACCCAGATTTGGAGCGGTTGAACCTTGCTCCGGGGGGCCCTCCCGTAACTCAATTTTCGGACAGCCCTTTTGCCTTGTAGACAACATATGGAGGAAGCCGCCCCCCGCCAGCAGTGCCGGCATGCATAACTGGCATGTCAGTTTTCGAAGTGGTCAGTATTTTCACTGGGTATTTTACCCCCCTCTCTTCACGGTTATTGGCTGAGCGTTAGCGAAGCCAGGAACCCCGACTGGTCCCGAAAAGCTTTGTCTGTCTGTCTGTCTGGCCGGGGTTTTTCTCGGAGACGGTTTGAAGCTAGAGGGCTGAAATTTTTTCTGATCACTCTTGTCATGTGAGACATGGAATCGAGGGTAATCGCCTTCCTCAACGGTAACCGGGACCATGGCGATGACGCCCTTTTCGAGTCCACGATATGGTAGCCTGACTGGGCTGCAAGAAGCGGCCCACGTATCGAATCGGGGATTTTGGCTTTAGTTCAAGCACAAAACAACGGATAAAAAGCACTTCCCAGGGATAAAATGTGGCCAGGTAAAGATCCCCGATGACGCCCTTTGGAGACCAACGATAAGGCCGTTTTTCACTGCCGCGGAAACTAAATACTTTACAGTCATAGTGACTTTGGCTTTCGGAAGCACTACGAGGAGAGGTAAAAACGCGTGGTTCAGTTGCAACTTGTTGACCAGGTAAAGGTCCCCGATGACGCCCCTTGGAGGCCACGATAGGGCAGTTTTCCACAGCCGCGAAACCAAATATCCTACCGACATCGCGACTTCAGTTTTAGGAAGCGGTAAAGCCAGTGGTAAAGTGGCGTGTTTAAATTCCAAATTAGTGACCAGGTACATGCCCCCATTACGCACTTTTAGGAGGCCACGATAGGGCAGACTTCTTAAGCTGCGTTAACTATACGTCGCGTCGGCACTGTGATTGGGATCATGCTTTCCGAAGGCAAGCCTCACCCAGCGCCGCAGGCCAAGGTAGGATTTCGCCAGGCGTGTCGCTGCGTAAGAGGTTTCGTGAGACATCGCGAAGCCTCTTACGCGAGACATGGTCTGGCGTACATCCTGCCTTGTATTCTGGGCGGCCGGATCGTCAGATACTAGTCTCATCGAAATCCACTCTGTTTTTCTGGTGGTATGCCTCAAATGGTTCTTTCCAGATTCTCAAAATATTTGGTTACAGTAGCCGGATCAACCTTAGATCTTGAGGAAGAAACAAACTTAGGAGGTTTGATTTGCAAAGCGGGATGGCGGTTCAGGAAGCAACGGACCCATCTGTCCCCTGGTTGGCTGACCGTTAGCGAAGCTAGGAACCCCGTTTGGTGCCGAAAAGCTTTGTCTGTCTGTGTGTCTGTCCGGGGTTTTTCTCGACAGCGGTTCGAGCTAGAGGGCTGAATTTTTTTTTAGGGTCAATCTCGATATTAAAAGCGAGACATTGTCGTGAGGGTTTTGGGCTACCTCAACGGTAACTGGGACCATGGCGATGACGCCCTTTTGGAGGCCCAGGGGCGGCGTAGTGGGTCAAGGGCCCGCCCGGCCGCAGGTGCAGAGGGGCCCGGGATTTAGGGACCGCCCCCCAAACAGTGACAGCGCAAAAAAAAAAAAATAATAGTAAAACCATTTTGTTACGGTTTATTAATTTTTAAAACTATAAGTAGTGACAAACATAAAAGAATGTGAGTAGTGTACATATCAATTTTTTTAACGATAACAATTTTATAATTAAGGCAGGCTTATGGTATGTGATAAGTATATGAACAGTACTTATGTTGAGTCAAGAATTTAAAACAATATGAAAAATTGTTACATTTATAAATTAAGGAAGTAAAAGACTCGACAACAGTGTTGAGGATCGCGCAAACTCATCAATTATCATTTCAGGGTTTAATCCCAAAGCACATTCTCTTTTTACATTCATGAGTAGAAGGGGTTCTAATAGCCCCTGTGTCAAAGCTGCTCGGACGCGCGTTATCAAAATTTTTAATTATGAGAAGATTCTCTCGCGTGAAACTGGAGTACAGGGTATGGTAAGGGCAAATTTGTAGAGTTCAAACAATGTGGGATATGCCGATTGCAGCATGGCAATCTGAATAAAAAGTTTGTGAGCGCATCCCAAGCATCTTTGACACTGTTCACATTTAACCCTTACAGCAGCATCAGAATCGTCAACATCATCCAGAGAAGTGTCAGTGTCGCAGATATCACCACCATCATCCGAGAAAGACATTCCTGCACTTTGAGAAGAAGAGGCAGGAGGAGTAAGTGACTCAAAAGCGTCTGAGCTCTGTGCGTGCCAAGCGGGCGTCAACCTTGGCCAATGACGACACCGTGCAAAGTGATGAATCATCAATCGACATTTTACTGGAAAATCTCCTTGGATCAAGAGTAGCTAGGTCTTCAATACATCTTCGTTTCCTTTGAAACGATCCGAAAGACCTTGAATGACGTGATCCAGAGTGACCAGAAAACTGTTGATCCTGAATGGTTCCTTTGTCCCTCAGTAAATGGGTCATTGTCCCCATCCGATCTGTTTTCCGCTGCAGCACGTTGTCCTCTTACTCCTATTGCACACGAGGAGCGCGGTGCACGAGCAGTTCTTGAAGGAGTCAAGTTGCTGCATACTGACACAGAGGTGCATCCAGTTTCCTCTAGTTGTTCATTGACCTGATTGGTGTATTGTACTGTTTTCTCAACAACGTTGTCAAGCTTACCCTCTCAACTAATCAGTTGCTTTTGAAGTGACTCGATTAATTTGAAGGTGATTAAGTAGTCGACTTTTGGGGATTGCAGTGCATTAGATACTGGAGTTGACATATCGTAAATATGCAGCATTATTTTTGAAGGAGAACGGTCTCAAACTTGCACCAGTTACTCCACGCCTTAGCATCAAACGAGCCGCATGTCCTAATTAATTCCATACAAAGAAGAGAATTAACTAGTTTTGGTGCCATCCCCGTCAATAACAGACTACAACGCATTGGGTTTGCTCCACCACCTAGTTTTTGCCTATTTTACCAAGACGGCGAAGCTTTTGATGACCTTCGTTGCGTCTGCCAACTATTTCGGTCCAGATATCCATCCGTTTGTACGAGTCACCAAGAAAACTGCACCTCTTTCAACAAGGCCGAACAAAGACTCACAAGCATTGCAGGACTCCGAACAGCTGGTAAGTACTAAATTTAGGCAGTGACCTGCACAGTGTGTAAATAGTAAGTCTGGATTATCTTCTTTTAGTCTTGCTTGCAGGCCCTTGAAGCAGCCGCTCATGTTGCTTGCACCATCAACCTGAGCAAGCAGAAATACTCTTAACATCAAGATCGAGTTAACTCCGCTCCTCCTTCAGTTTAATGTAAAGACCCAGACCGGAATGCATCATCGTGAAACGAAAATGGTAACCAGTTTTTCTTGAGGACCATCAGAGGTAACATAACGAATCACTATGGCCAGTTGATCCAGCACGGAAACATCTTGTGTTGAATCAATTTCTACAGGAAAGCGTCCAGCTTTTTTCACCTCAGACGCAATTATGTGCTGGATTCGGGCTCCAAGGAGGCGCAGCAACTTGTTTATGGAGTCTTTTGACATAAACGTTACTCGTGAACCCCTTCCACTCTTTTTCCCCGACAATTTTTGCTTTTGAGCCATTTAAATGCATTCATCAATATGTGACTTTAAAATAGGATCGTACTTGACTACAAGGAGCACCAGTACTAAAAAAAATACTATGATTGATAGATCGGTCATGTAAACTAGGTGTACGCGCGGTGTAAATTGCCGCGTAGTGGCGGAGCGAAATGCACTATGAGTGTAAAAATGTGAGTTCTAAACTCAGTAAAAAGAATGCCCCCCCCCCCCCCATTCCATTTTTGACAACTTTTGACTCATAGTAAAAATTAAATGAAGTCGACATCATCACCCCCCCCCCTCAACACACAAATTTAAAAAAATATCATTGTAGTCCCTTCTTGTTGTCCTTCCTGACCTCTGTCACATCCTTACCTTTCTTTTCCACCAGTTCGCCCAACCCTTTTCTTCAGAACAGTTTCCTCTTCCTTAATCTTTACTCCTTACCCTCCCCTCCCCCCCTCCTCTTTCCTGCACCTCGGCATTTTCTCCCTTCCCTCCCCTTTTTCATCTCAGCTGAGCGAGGTTCTGACCGACATCCAGTGTATCACAGTTAAATTGCAATGTGGAAAATCAGATACCATATTAAAAGAAAATGCAAGAGTCCAAAGTTACGTATCTCACCGCTTGGAGTTTTGCAAGTAGCCATGGGGGCTTGTCTTACATCCAGAGTCAACAGGACCTTTCCAAAATTAGTATGCCAGTACAGAACAATTCTTGAGACTAGAAGCTACAGTGTCAGAAGTCAAATCTTGTTCCTTTTCAAAAAATATTCATTAAAAAAAAATTAAAAATAGCAGCATGGGCAGGCAAGTGGCAAGCCGTCCAGGATACCTCACATCATATTTTAAAAAATCAATAAATGGAGAAGGTAGTATTTAGACAACAAAAAACTGTTGACATGAACGTTTATTCTGTCCTCTTGGATAGTTTCACATTTGAAAAGATTCTGTCAATTAAAACTATTTAACGAGACTCACTACCTTCATGTAAGTTTGACAGCGGGAAACATCTTTCCTTATTCTCTGACAACGCCCAAAGCTCTGATATTTTAGGATAATATAAAATAAATTTACATGATTTGATCAAGCTTATGATGTCTTAGAATCAATTCTAGTTGTACAATAAGTCACATTCTGTCAATCAAAATTTTCCCTGCCAACTATGAAAAAAGCGAGGCATCCTTAAATGTATATTTCCAAAAGCGTTGTAGTTTTGGTATGCAGTGTAGAAATTCAATGCATCTGAAGCATAATTGGTCAACTGAACAACATAAATTGCTATGCAGTCTATTGAAAGTAACAGCATTTCATGTTCAAACATGTTCTGACAGGAGTTGTAGTATTGACACGATATACTTTCCACTTAACAAAAAATATTAAAAGAGTGTGAAAAGTGGTTTGTGTCTACATACCTATGCAATAAGTGGGAACATACCCTTAAATTGAAGCTGAACACATCAAAAATGCTGTTTGTGATTCATGAAATGAGATAAATTTCAGAGACCGAAGTTATCCACTGATTCACTAAATCTGAATAGGATCAGTCATAACATAATTTCAGATGGACACTTAAGACTTCTTGAATGATAAAAATGTATGTAAAAGTAAAATCCACTCTCAGCTTGCATGATCAAAATAGTACTTCTTTCTGGATAAATAATCTCTTAGAAAAGAGGGAGATAAACATGAATGGAACAGAAGTATCATTCCATACTTACACTTTACTTGCGCAGAAGTGAGTCACAGTTTAGTTTTACCTTGACTTCCAAATTAATTTTTATGCAGGCCGTGAACGTGGATCGCTCAACTATGGTGTTCATAATTTTTTTTAAATATGTAAAATACGATTTATAACAAATGAACGAAAAGTAACCATTGCTTATAATCAGAAGAAAAAAGGGCAACAGAAAAATATTAGACAAAGTGTGTACTAAATGAGTCATCTAGATCAGTGACATCAGAGAATCCAAAGTTCTGGATGGAAGTATTTTGCCTCAAATTGTGCATTTGCTATCACCTTAGCTGGTGACTTTGCACGAATTTGCAGAAATATTTCGTTATCTTTAGTTGTTTAGAACGTTTGGTTCACAGAATATTTTGCATCTTTTGAAACAGGTTGGTATATAGCAGAACAGAAACCTCACTTGCTGTCTTGTCTAACCACTCAAAACCATCACCTTACTAATGTTGAAACACTATTATGGTCGTATTAAAGTAAATGGTTATCGATTTAAAACTTTTTTTTTATGAGAAAACTTTGATTCTTGCAATTAATGACAATCGACTGAAATGCCGAGTCCAGCTACGAACTAGTTCACGTACTGCGAAAACGTCAACAAAGATGGCGCTGCAGGATGACGTCACGGGAAGGTGCGCCAACCTTCCGAACTTTTTATGCGATTATAAGTTATATTTCAAACACTGTTTTTGGAAAATATAAAACAATAGTGTTAAAACCTCGTGTTATACAGAACTTTTGTGCAAAATGTGAGCAAAATCTGTGCTGTTGTTTTCGAGAACGGTGAGTGATTACAGATAGACAGACAGACAAACTCACGACCAGTGGCCTGCCGTGTCCCTCTCTACGACAAGGGCTACTCTACGCTCCGCCAATTAATGATTCCCTCGCCCCTTTTACCACGGTAAGCGATACCTTGAGTACCTATAAATGTACAAATTTCAATAATTCTGCTAACAATGACACGCCGCTTGTTGATTTCCTGTGCTCTTAGGGATGCCAAGTTTTGATCAATTAATGTGCTTGTCTTTCTTGGCAAGAGCAGCTATTTGACCCACTACGGTGAGAAATGCTAGATTCATGAACACTTATGGCTTTGTTGCAAATCCTTCCCAGCTCTGGATGTAACATTGACACCAGACACGAATGGAGAAGCTGATCTACTGTCAAAGCACAGGCACGAAGTTCAGTATAGAGACATAGTCGACAAGCAGTATGAAAGTCACGTTCTCTACAGTTTCAGTGCGGCTCCCATTGTAGAAAACTCTAGCATGATCAAATGGCAATTTGACTGCAGGACCCTGCGGCTGTATTGGATGATGCGCAAGGAATGCCTTCTTCACCGCGACAGACGCATCAGCAGCCGGACGAACGAAAAACGCCACTTCCTCGTGACTGCCGGGACGGGGACGAGGAACACCAGCATCAACGGTGCAGTCAACGCTGAAGGTAAAGATGAAAAGAAAGGTATGCTTTAATAATAACCCCTAATGTGCTGTTCATATAAAGTGATGGTGAAAAAATACTAACCTTTCCATAACATTCTTGTCATTAATGATGATGCTTGGGCTAGAGTTGTCATTCACATTGTCATTTATATTTTCAGGTACAGTTCCAGTCTCCGTAACCGTGTCAACTTCATCATCACTGGACAAGTGAACTTCATCATCGGTGCTCAGTGAAGGTGCGCCGTTAGGACTGTCCTTCTCTGGCGCTGGCGTAACATCAAAATTCTCCAAAGTTGTGCTGTTACAACCTAATTCTTCGGAGGCAACCTGACCATCTATGGACCCTGATTGTGATGAGTTGGGCTCGGCAGGGGCAGTCAAAGGTTCTCTGAAACGAGCCGCGGAGGAGTCACACCTGCAGAGAACAGCAGGTAACGCAATGCCTAAATAAAACGTTGAAGAAAATGCAAACGGTAAGGTAAGAAGTGTTGGCCACCGTGAATTCTTGTTACTATTATTATTGTTACGTAAAAAGGCTTATTTCCTTTCCTTATGGCTATTATAGCACAACTTGTAATGTTTTGGAAAAAATAAATGCAACTTTACTTACCGAAATGAAGTTTTGATTGATTTGCAGTGCAGGCCGCCCTGTTGCAACTTCCGTTTAGCCGCATTCTGCCTCTTCTGACTTCCAGATTGGTGCTTGTACGGCTCCTTCCCTCTCTTCGTCGTACCCACGAACACAGATCAATCACTATGCACCAACTTGACCGAAACCACGAGCAAATCAAAAGAATCAAAACAACGACGATGTTGTCTGTCGCCGCCCTTCGCTCGCGGAACATCCGACCGCGTACCACTCGCTTTCATACGTAGCGAACAAAAAGCAAGCCCCGTCCCCGGCCCGGGCCTGTGAATAAGTTTTTCGTTCGAGCTTTTCAACGCAGTTCGAAGCAAAGACAAGTGCAGCCAAGCCGAAACTAGTGCCTTCAGATATTTAGTGTCCTGTTGTGTCGGCCAACATTTACCTTGACAGTGAAAGTAAGGACCGGGCCCGTGTCCCGCTCGGGGAGGAACGAAATTTAATCAGAGAATGCGGACCTTACATTAGTATTTGGGCTGGTCCTAGGGCCTCTAGGCCCCCAAAGGCCAGTCCGATCAGGGACCTTGGCGCTCAGAATCAGAACAGGCAAATTCTTTGCTGTGTTCATATCGCGGACTCTTTGTGCCACGAGCCTTTGAAAAAGCACGGCTGACGACCCGTAATTCGGTCGGGCCCGAAACGAAAGTTTGATCCGGCACCCGGGCCCGGGCCATCCGGTCCCGCTTCGTCACCTCAGGCCCTTCGGGCCCTTTCAAGAAATTGACGTACGATCTTGGGGCCCGGGGCCCCACCGGGAAATGCCGGGTTCCAGAGTGGGCCACGCCGCACCTGTGGAGGCCACGATATGGCAGCCTGACTGGGCTGCAGGAACGGCTCACGTATGGAAACGGGGATTTTGGCTATAGTTCAAGCACAGAACGACGGATGAAAGGCAGTTCCCAGAAGTCATATGTGGCCAGCTAAAGGTCCCGATGACACGCTTTGGAGGCCACGATAAGACCGTTTTCCACTGCCGCGAAACTAAATATCCTACAGTCATAGTGACCGGCTTTCAGAAGCAGTACGAGAAGACGTAGAAACGCTTGGTTTAGATGCAACTTTGTGACCAGGTGAAGGTCCCCGATGACGCCACTTGGGGGCCACGGTAGGGCAGTATTCCACTGCCGCGAAACAAAATATCCTACCGACATTGCGTCTTAAGTTTTAGGAAGCGGTAAAGCCAGTGGGAAGCCCGATGAGGCACTTTTAGGAGTCCACGATAGGGCAGACTTCTTAGGCCGCGTTAACTACATGTTGCGTTGCACCGTGATTGGGATCATTGCTTGCAAGCCTCATCCAGCGCCGCCGGTCAAGGTAGGATGTCGCCAGCCGTGTCGGTGCGTAAGAGGTTTCGTGAGACATCGCGAAGCCTCTTACGCGAGACATGGTCTGGCGTATATTCTACCTTGTTCTGTCAACTGTGACCCTGCAGCCAAATCCAGAAAATTTAGATGCCACAGTGTCTGACTCACTCTCAGTTCGTGATGCAGGACTGAGGCGTCCGAATCGACTGTTCATGAAGCACCAATGGAATCTGACTCAATCGTTCATGAAGTACCACAAGCATCTGATTCTAACAACAATTTCACTGGTCCAGAAGCTATTCGTGGTCTTCCTCATGCGAAGCCTTCATCTTCGACCCGCAAACCTAGACGTAAGGGGAAATATATAGTGCTACTGACAGTCCAGAAAAAGATGCCAGTGAAGCAGAGGAGAGAGAAACAATGTCGAAAAAGGAGCAAGCTGAGGAAAGAAAAATGAAGAGGGAAGAGGATAAATCAAAGAACCTGACAGCCTGCAAAAGAGAAAAGTCAAGAAATCTAAAAAAGTTTCTGGTGTCGTTGCTGAACTTGACGATGAGGTCGAGTCCATGCCCAAGATAAAGATACCTGACACTGTATTGCAAGTAGACCGTTTACCATCTGAGGGTGAATACGTTCTTGTCAGATTTAATTGTAAATGTTTTGTTGGAAAGATCATAGCAGAAGAAGATAAAGATGGCGATCTGCAAATATCATATTTGAGGAAGTCTCAAACTGATATTCCTACATCCATTCGTTTTGTATTGCCCGCTATACCAGATTTAAATTATGTTCACAAAAGTGACATCGTTGCTATATTAAAGCCATCCTGTCCAGCACACAGTTTAAAGTGCCAAATGGCTGCCCTAGCTTTTGACTACAATTAAGTAGTGTAAATTTAGGCTGAAAGTCAATTAAATTTTTTCTCTGTGATAAATAGATTTATATGTGTTTATGTTATGTTTTTCTGTTTTATAGTTGCTTTAGTTTGTTGAAGGACTGAATTTATGCCCAAGACATTAATGTTATGTTATTAAGACTGACTATTTTTGTTTTTCTGCTCTGAGGGAAATGTTTGGTCACCACGCCTCAAGTCTCGTTTAGTCATGTCGCTTACGTAGGCCGATGGAAATTGAAGTCACTACCGCTAAAGGTTCTGGATGTGACGACTAAACTTTTAACAAGAACGCCTAAACGACAAGATAAAAGAAATTTTAGCCATGTTGACCAAACTTTTAGTTATTGCCGCTTATTATTTCCTTCAGAGTGTTTCATATTTTTTACTCGTTCTTTACTACTTACTACTACTGTACTGCCTACTAGTAGTAAAGAGAACGAGTATTGGGGACGACGGGTCTGTTAGGAGCGGGATTCAACTCGTAAACTAAGCATCGCATTGTGAAGTGTCATATATATATTTCTAATTGGCTGTTGCCCCTCATTCGAAACTGGTTGCCAAAAATTTTGAAAAAGCAAAAAAAAATTCTTCCTCGTTTATGATTTTTCGCTCAGGAAGTAGAGTCCCAGCCTAGCGCTGTGCCTGAAGTGGGTCAACAGGGCCGCGGCCAGGCTACTATCGCGTTGGCATGGAAACTTAGCCGTATTTTGAGCTGTGTATAAAAATTTAGAGAGCAAAATATTAACAAAGAGGAAGAGAAATAAGGAGATGGAGGGAGAAGGCAGGCGATGAAGGAAGATGATGGGAGAAAAAGATAAGGATGAGGACTTTCAGGGGAGATACAAAGTCAGCGCGCAGCGGTTTAAACGCAAAGAACGAGTTCAAATATGAATGCTTCGGCATTCACCTTTGCTGTCTTGTTTATTGATACAGAGTATGAAGACTGAATATTTTTTGTTTTTATAATTATATTTTTTGTTGATTTAGACTTAATTTTAAAGGCATCTTTGTGTCATTATTTTGTGATTCCAAAGGCATCTTTGTGCCATTGTTTTGTGATTCAGTTTATCTATTGATAAAAAAAACTTCCTCGATTATATTTGAATTCTTAATCCTTGATTACTTAATCACCCCTAATAACTCCACCCTACAACTCTACAATATTCAACAGAACAAAAACCAGAGAGACACACTTTGTATGCGACAAATCTAGCTGGAAAGGATGACAAGTAAAAAACGCCCATGAGTTTATTCCCAAAGTTATGTGGTGTCTCATGTTACTTGTCTCGAACTATCCCATTAAATTGTCTTTAACTACCCGGAGCGGGGCACCTACAGACAGGTGCAGGGTCTCCTTTTTGACCCAGTTCTCTATGACCATGCACCTGTTTAAGACTTTGATGCTCGTTTTAGGTGTTAGCTAGTCCTAATTTAATATTAACCCCAAAATGTTTGATGAAAAGCTATAAAATCAAAGTAGGGATGGAAAAGAAAAAGTCCGTCTCTAACTCCCCTCTGTCCCACTCTCCCTTACATGAAAAAGCTTCTTCCAGTCTACGGGTTCCAGGCAGCCTTGTTTGAGGTGCTCAAACAAAAATTACCATCAATGGATGAACAAGACAGGCATGGTAAAGTTCTTCATATGCACTGAAAATATTCTACTATTTTACTCTTTGGAGTTTTAAAAAGTGACCACTTTTTCATTTTAGGGAACATTGTAATTGAGATGAAAATTCCAGAAGGCTTGTCATTTGATCGACACACTTTAAAAAATGATTGGGCTGGTGGATATCGGTGAATTTACTCCTCAGCCAGAAAAGGGAAAGCGAGGTGATTACGTGCTAGAAGTTCTCTATCAGCCTTTTCGAGGCAGCTGGGTGCAGAGCCTTGGAGTTTTCCTTAGCAATAGCAACTGCCAGGGGATATTCTGGCAAAAAATTGTCCTAGAAGCAATAGGACTATGTGACAATGCTGGGCTTTTAGTTGATGGACTTGTGACTGATGGCCGTATCATAGAATAGGGTGATGTGGTCAAAATTTGGAATAAGTTAGGACTCTTGTAGCTGTCAGCACCTTGAGAGAGAGGACTGCAGGCTGTATTTCTTCTCAGACTGGAGTCATCTCATCAAATGTAGAAATTGAAAAATATATCGTGCCCCAAGCTACTAAGGAAGTCTGCTGAAAAGGAGGAAACTAAGAGAAAAATAAGAAATCATATAGATGAAGATGGCAATGAAATGACAGAGGATAAATTTTATGAAAAGAGGATGCAAGCTGCACTTAATAAAGAGATAGAATTTTACAGAACAGGCAGAAAGAAGTTGCCAAAAACAAAACATATCATATATATTTTTTTCCATTTTCAGGTTCCTGAGATATCGTAAGGCGGAGGCATTGGTTTATCACTTGTTGAGCAGGAAGAGAAGCTAAGAGCAAGGCAAGGCATATCAGGGCTATCATATGTGCCTAAATTAACCCATACGCTCACATTTTTTCGCAAGGATTCGAAAGATTGAATGTAAAAATGGCCTATCAGGAAAAGGAGATTCAAAAGAAATAAATTTAAAAAAAGATTTTAAAAAAGATTTAATCTATATCCACTTACCTTGTAATTACTGCTCAGTTTTTCAGCAATGGTGTGGTTGCTGGCATGACATACTACAAAACAAAAGAGTGTCAGAACTCGAGGATTGCTGAGTCTGAGGCCACTATACCATTTATTGCGAAAATGAATAATGTCGCAGATGCCATGAACTTAAATAGACCAGCAGAGGCGATACGTGATGGAAATAACCAATATGAGGTGAGTCATGCCACCACAAATCAGAAAAAAAAGAAGGAAAGGAAAGTTTTAATTATTTCTTCTGACAACAGACAATAAGGGATTGTCTTGAGTACCACAAGAAGTGTGTTGAGATTGACCGAAAAAAGGTGTGAAAACTTTCTTGAGTGAAGAAACTGATTTGGGGATAACTGACAGTCCAACCTACATTGGAGCTCAGTAAACACCTTATGCAAAAGGTTGCATATCAATATCTGATGACCGCAAGGTTCAGCTCAGATGCCATTGAGGTTTGTATTCTTCCTGGAAATGCATAGAAATCAAGTACCTCCTAACATTGGTTATCATTATTCTTTTGACTTACAGCAATTTTTCGGGAAGTTAAGAAGTGCCTTGCGACAAAATCTTCACCCTGATCCGAGATTTTTGGGTCAAATGCATCGCTCTTGTGCATTTATTCACTTGTGACACCAACCAAGGGGAGCAATGTTGGTGGAGGTGAAAATATAAAAACCTGCTAGAAGCTAAAGACCCAATACGTAATTAAGAAAGGTAAGGCAACAGGAGATTAATGAACTGGATGAAATAGTAATGAGTGGTAAGGAGACAAGTTAATCAAACAATATAAGTAAACTAGATCATGTCATCTATTAAATACTCACAATTTTTGCTGTCAAGGGGAGACATTGGATCCATTAACTGGACCACATCTATCGCCCTTCACCTGTTCACTGTGAAGAAAATCTTGTGAGCTCCATGGCAGGCTTCACTGCATTTCGCCAAGGAAAAGTGGTTGGAGGTTGTGAAGATTTCTCTCACAGTGTTTCGGGAAGAAACAGGATCAGAGTGCGACTTCTCTTAAATAAAGAGATATATAATGGCTACAGTCATGCCTCTCCAGAACTAAGAAGGTCTTATTTAATGCGCACTGAGGCACAGGACAGCTACAATGGACTCTCGCCTCGCGCGCCAGTCTGCCACTGCCCGGTGCCCTGGCACCTGGGCAGCAGTGTTGCCTCCTTCCCCTCCCCCTACTCAAAGCGAAAGACTCAAATTGAAGTGATCGCGTTGTTTTCGGAGCTTTGAACTCAGAAGAAAAATACTTTTAAAAAACTTAAAAAATTTCGACCTAAGCTAACCTAACCTATGTGGCTATGACGATCAAGAATTTTCGAAACAAAACAAACAATTCCCAAAAGCTCACATGCTGTTAGGACTGAAAAAAATTAAAAAAAATTCGGGCAACCTAGCCCAACCAACCTTTAAGTCTAAGGCTATCAAGAATTTTTGGAGAAAAAAAAATATTTTTCCCGAAAGCTCGTATGTTGTTCGGATCGCCTTGAAACCAATTTTGAGCAAATTCATTTCGAAAGACTTGGAAAAACAGGAGTCAGGAAAAACCTTCAAACGGATGAAGCCGTTTGAAGGTCAGAACAGGGGGTCAGTACAAGGCTTCAAACGGGAAAAGAAAACTTTTAAGGCACGCTGACGCTGAGTCGCTCGCGAACTCGCTCCGCGAATTAATATTCTTGGAGTTGAATGCACATGCACACTGCACCCTGGGATTCGGCAATTGTCACCATTCGCGCTCGCTGTATGGCGCTGTTCGTGTTCTTGCGTGGGTGTGTTGTTACCAACCTCGCGCCTTGCAATCCCCTACGTCCAGAACGGGTCCATTGGGATGAATTAAACCTTATGTAAATTAACAAATAAACTCGTTTTGTGGGTCTGTAATTTCTCTCGAAAATCGGCGTGAAATGGTTATCACGAAAGAGTGCATAAAATGAGTTTTCCGGGATGACGGGATGTATGTGATGGATCCCATTGTGGGGCCACATTTCCTAGGACAGTTACCAAAAAACGCCACTGACGTACTAAGGAAAAGGGGATAATACAGACCCACAGCACGGCTTCTACTGGTGTGCCGAATTTTAGATAGTTGTTTTTTTTCTAGCAAGTCAGTAAACGTGCATTTTTGGCAGAATTTTGTGCCTCTTCCGACTAAATTTTGCAGCTGCTATTGTTGGCTAATGACTCGTTTTTTTTTCAGGTCAAATTTATTTCAAATTCCTCTTTGCCTATCGCATTTTGTGTTTTTTTGTTCGCGCCACGGACTGCGTCATTTGCGGGCGATCATGTTGGCAGTATCTTTCAGCATGTCCTTCAGTAGACCGGCCTCCTCTTATTTGTAGCCGACAAGTCGTGGCTCACGAGAAGAGCAATTGCAATAGTTATCACGATTCACGATTAGGTACGGCCGCACACGACAAGAAACCGAGCCGGTCGCTTTACTCCCCCAATATAAGGGGACTGCGGCTACTGAGAGAGGCATCGCCGAATATTCTGCAGAACTATGAAGCGCTCTTTCGTAAAGGTGGCGTTGCTTGCTGCGGTCGTAAGTATCTCAACAGTTTACGTTTGGAGATGTGCACTTTTCGCAACACGGGCGATGAAAGATAATTATGCACATTAGTGCGATGTCAAATGCGATTAACAAATGAATTTTTGAGGCTCTGTCTCCGTATGTTCCTCTCTACGCCAAAACGCACAAACGAAGCACAATGCAATATCGTTTCTGGAATGTACTAACCTTCGCGTTTCACTTATATGTTGCGTTTCTTTTTAAATTTCAACATTTAAAATCTCGTCCTGGCATGTTAGTCAGGGAAGGACTAACTATGATGAGAGTGTTCACTGTCGTAACCGTGTCAAAATTTTAGGACCTTTAGCATACAGTCACTGCAAATCCACAGCCAACTAACTTTCAGTGCCGTCTCCTAGACATGCATCATTTATACAGTCACCTCAATCTTTTTGCAGGGCTCTGTGTAATCCAGGTCCGACTTTGCAGTGGCTCAAGGTCAAAAACATAATGCTTCAATAATTGCATTCCTATGATTGTGTATAAAGTTGTTGGATTCATTCGTCTCTTTTTAAAGGTAAATGTCGCGTTCAGCCACTATTGAGGTCTTGCGGTAGGAACGCTCCAAATCTATCGCAATGCATCAACGATGGACTCACTTACGACTTGACTCGCCTAGGAAAAGGTATGCTATACTATCCGATAACGAATAGCGATCATTGCGATTTAAGCTCGTTACTGCAGCTGTCAGAAATATTTCCTTGTAGCACAGGAGGTTTAAATTGGACGATGCTTGCACTTGCGCAGTGTTCTTTACAGCACAGGAAATTTGAATTTAATCAAGTGCATTAGGTGATGTTGTTTTCTTTGAAATGCAACTGGTGGTGATTGCTCGTCTGTAAGGTCATTTCTCTGATCCCTAACCAATATTCAGGTATCCCAAGCCTCGGAGTAATCCCCATCGACCCACTCACCGTTTCCAGAATAACGGTTAAGTCCGCCCAAGGACAGTCTCTTGTTCTGACTGGGTGCTCAATGCTGGGGGCCTCACAGTCTACTATCTCCAACTTCACGACGTAAGTTTTGACTGTGTGTCAGCGAACAACCTGGTAGATCTAGTGGTGGGCGATTCTTGACATTGATATTAGCGCAGAGAAACTTTATTGAGTCCCGGGCACAGGTCTGTCACTCAACATAACTTGTAACATAACGCACAATAACATAGAACTAATCTTGAGTGTTTTCAATAGCGTTATCTGAACGTTATTAGCTTTCGCGGTGCGTAATATACTATTCCGCAGAATCTCGAAAAGGAAGTACGACGATGTCAAGAGGTGCACAACTTCCGTCCCCTCGCCTGAGCAGGGGACAAAGATGGCCGCTCCTTGCTACCCTTAGCTTTCCTCCTCCCGCTGCCTCCTGGGGCGAGGGGACACAAGTTGTGCACTTCTTAAAGTATTCTTACATCTGTTTTGAGATTCAGCGGAATACGCTTTGAACAAAAGGTCAAAGAGCGCAATGTGAAACGCTTCTCTAACATATTTAAACAAATGCTAAATAGTGCTATGTTATGGTGCGTTAGGTTACAAGTTATATGGGGTATTTCCGTAGATCCTGAAGCGGAAGTAGGAAGAACAAAAGTAAGTCCTCAATCGGAACCGGAACCAGGTTGGGCCCGGTCCCGCTCGGTCTGTATGAGAAATCGAAGTGGCAGAGTCGTTATTTCTTTACTTGCCGCATCGTGGTGTAAATTTTCGTTGGCGCTTCTAAATTGAACTACGAAGAAGAACGTTTCTTTCGTACGTGTATCCTTGATCGGGCTAGTATTTTGTCCTTTAATACTGATAAATACGTCGTTGGGTGTCATCTTAAGTGTTCCCTGGTGCTGTGGTTGTTAAATACGGACTCGGGGTGAACCTAACCCTCTTACATCTGTAGTGCTCCTTCGATTTCTCATACCGACCGAGCTGGGTCAGGCCCAAGCTGGATCCAGTTCCGATTTAGGATTTACTTTTGTTCTTTCTACTTTCGCTTCAGGATCCACGGAAATACCCTGTTGAGGTATAAACCCCTGGTCCTGGCGGGATAGGCCAGGAAAAGGCACCAACAAAAGTATCATGAAGAAATGGGAAAAAAGAAATGGGTGGGGTGAACTTTTTGAGCGACTGCCCTCTGCTACCCACCATACACCTGTTCGTTTCTTCATAGTAATTACAAATAGACACAACGAGTACTTTACAATAAACATTTACAACGGTCTCATGACAAAATTGTTCGTGGACTGAACAACAAATCGAATAGTACACTCCTTTCGTGTGGATTTCTGAGGGCACTCCTATGAGAAACAAGGCAATTAGAGTCTATAGTGCAGCTACTAGGAGGCAGTCTTCCTAGCGCGAGGTCCACGATCGTGTGTATCCATAACCGCAGCCAGATATTACGGAAGATCTCCCACTTCGCGCGAGCCGATTGAGTTTTCCATGACCACACCATAAATAACCTTCGAAATTGTCTTCCAGGAACCTGGTAAATTTCGCCGCATACGGCCATTCGTTCAAGACCCTCACGCTGTCGTGCGCGTATCAGATGCAGGCTGGATTCCTCGCAGTGAAGGCCGCCAATTCCGGCCGATTCACAGTGAGTTTGCGTAAGTATACTAACACGGGTCAGTGTGTGTGTGGATCAGGGGCGGTCTGGCCCACCCGGGCGCCCGGGGATTCCCGGGTGGGCCCCGGGGTCCGGAGGGCCCCGAGCCGCGGACTTCGCGGTCGTACTGTACCAATTTTAAATTTTGAAAAAAAAAAAAAAAAAAAAAAAAATTGTACGAGAAAGAGGGCCCTTTGGGCCGATTCCCGGGTGGGCCCTTCCCCCCCAGACCGCCCCTGGTGTGGATTCATGTAGAAAGGGGTAGTACAAGGATGAGAAGACCGGTCTTTCTGCCTTTGACTAACCACAATTATTTTTGGTTATGGTCATCAATACTTAATCTAAGCGCAATCATTGGGTACTCACTGATACGTGAAACGGGATAAAGAAGAACGTAAAGAAGTGCACAACTTTCACCTTCTCGAATGACCGGGGGGGGGGGGGGGCACCTATGGCTGGCCCCTTAACCCCTCCGAATGCCCTTTTCAGAAGATGGCACTGAAGTTATGCAATTATCTGCTTTCTCCTTATTTCCGTATAGGATCCGGATAAGAATGCACTATTGAGTTGAATGTATACTTACAGTCTATCCCAGGGAAAACCATTAGTTAGTCACAGATTCGTGGTTTGCGTTTTAAGGGCCCTGTGCATGATGGTTTAGCAGTAAGCACAATTACTTTCGTAACCAAAATAACAACATTGTATGTAAGTAGGTACTATAGATGGTTTCAAATACAGAGGCGCAAAGTTATTCCTAAGCTAAAAACGTTTTAACGTGTAACCCTTTTTAATGTTTCAGGTGGCATAGCCACAAAATTTGTGCTGTGCTATGTGGACAGACTACAGACTTTCTTTAATGGGGACCCAAAAAGCTTCAGATTTTTGCCTCTGCCTGGAAGTAGAGCTCTGCAGCACTAATGTCTGCATCGGTTTGTTTTTAGCTGGATATGCTGTAGCTCTCCGGTGCGCGGGATCTAATTTACCTGCAGCGTGTGGCGTCGTCTACAGTGCCTACTCTTCGTGCACCTCGCAGTTCGTCAAGGTTGATTCAATGCGAGCTACTTTCAGCGGATTAAGTAAGAATCACTTTATAATATTTATTTGCACGCTGAAAGAGACTTCAACTCATCTTAAGAATCCAAAAACGCAAGGAAAAATTGAAGGATGTTTTGCGACACATTCGGAATATAAACTTCACCTGAACTGTTTTTGAAATTTTAGACATAATTAGTAACAATGCATGTCTGAAACGTTATTGATGCATTGCCACAATTTTCAGCTGCCGCTCAGACGGCTCAGATCAACCAGCAGACTCTGAAACAGGTTCTGGTCAAGGCGTTCGAGCCTGTCCAGGCTGACATCAGCGTCAAGTACCTCCAGTCCCTCTACAGTCGTGCCATGCCGCCGTTCAACGTGTGGCTTCCTCCTGGCTCAACATCGACCAATGTGCCGCTGTGCTTGGGCCCAAGGCCAGCCAACTGCCGTTAATTTAAATTGACGCATTACCTGCTTGAAATATTCTTCTATAGATGTAAAAGAAGTATTATTTTAGAAGTAAAAGGGGTACCGAACTGAAAGACATGTTTGTTTTTAACCTTACTGTCACTAAAGACTAATGACTGCGAATGGAAAAACACATTCGCTTTAGAATTGGGTTGTCATTTCAATTGTTCAACGACTACAAGAGTCACAAATGGTCGCGTTCCTGCTTTCGTCTGTTTACGCTATTCAGCGCATAATCCCTCGTGTGATGAAATCGTTACTGCAATAGTACCGCTTCCCCGAAGCCGCTCAACATGTTTTCCTTGTTTGAGTGCCTTTTATCAGGGGAGCCAGAGTGGCGGACAACGGATCGCGGTCCGCCTAAGCTAGAATTAAAGTGAACGTCGTTTCTGCGGGACCCATACAAGTTTCCATCGGTTAGCCTGGCGTCCCGCGTGAGCGGCCAACTGCCCCATGCCAGTTCCCTAGCGGCTTTCTCCCATGTGTCTTGCTGCGACCCGCGCTACACAATACACAGCCAATCCGGCGCCCCCCTGTTCTTATTAACTTCCATGTTTTTGTGTAGTCAGACACAACTGCAGGAAGCTGAATCTGTCTGCTGGTCTGCTCTCTCGGGTGGGCCCACCAAAGAACAATAAGCTATTTCTTGCTTTGGAACTAACGCATTGGCGCTGCTTTGAATAGTGTATATAAGAGGTGGCGTTGGGCGGAAGGAAGAAGAACAAAAATGGAAGTCAGAAAACACCGAGGAAGCTGGGGAGGAATGGTGCGGCCGCTGAATGAGAAACTCAAAAGTGCAGATCAAGCCTAGATCGCCGCAACCCGGTCCAGAACCAGGCCTCATCCGGACTGTACGTTTCTCATACCGCACCCACACTGCCTCTCTCCAGCTCCCTCTACCTTCGTTACACTTCTGTTTTTGTTCTGCTTACTTCCGCCAGAGCTATCTCTGAAATACCCTATTCCGCTGAATCTCAAAATGGAAGAAGATTTCAAGAAGTGCGTTTTTCAAGGAGCAAAAATTGATTTGGAAGTGTCTAAACAAAAAGTGTATTCCATTCATATGGAATTATTATTGTGGACAACGCAGTGTTGATTTTGATCCACGGATTTTGTGACCTCACCGCAGATGCCAATATGAATTTGTGGTGCGAGAAATTGAATCAAGGGTGGCATTCACAATCACGCAGTGTCGATAAGTTCACGTATTTAATAGTGTTACAATAGGACCGAAAATGTTCAAGACTTAACGGTTTTGGCGCATGGACGCAGTTTATGCTGTGATGAGGAACGCCAATATTTCTCTCAGTGCTCACGTGTTCCGAAACTGCGTGTGTTGCACGGATAAGTTTGGTTTGGTCAGTGTTTTCGAACTGAATGACGATGATAATGTAAGTTGCCGTGGTGCCCACAACCTGGAGGAAAGAGGCATATTACTCTTTTAGTAAAATATTGATTACAATTTAAGATTTTAGTACCATGCAGCATTTCACTTTGTGGGGACTTCATCAAACGCCAAATTTGCTGTAACTTGACAACGAATATTGTGACGGAACATCCGATACCAAAATGTTTATGACTTGAGTGTCAGTGATGGGACAAGTAGTCTGTTCTAACCTGTTATTCAACTATACGATTGGTATATACCTTCATGAGTAAGTCGTGATCCAGCTTGACTGTACCCAAGAGACGCATGGTAATCCTTTCCTCATAAACTTGGTGCGCAAACAGACGCAGCTGCAACAAACGACGAATGGGATAACCAGACCAGCGAGAAAACCATTGTGAACCTTTGAGTCCTAAAAATTACACTGGACCTCCTTCATTACAGAAAATTAGAGTATTGACACGAAAATGTGTTCTTAAAACTTTCCTCAGTCAGGAATTATTATATTTCACCTCTTGTATAATATCCGAATCCGAAAGTCCATCCTGATTTATGAACTGATGGATTGTGTGTAGAACCGCATTTCCCTGGAAACATCACTCAATCATTTTCTTCAGAAACATTATTGTTCTCTCAGCGTACAGTTTATAGGACAACTCATCTGACGCATGCGCTCACTAAACATAGCGGAGAAAACTGTTATAGCAGAAAATGGCACCTTTATCGAATCCGAAGCACCGCAAAGAATTTACTTCGGAATGCGAAGTTAACATGCTCCGCAAGCCACGAAAAGGCTCTTCGTTAGCTGCGTAGCACTTTAAATTTGCATTACGAAATAAATTCTTCGCGATGCTAAGAAAATGCCTTGCAACCAGCGATAGTTCTATTTTATTCGTATCACAATGAATTTCCATTCGCGAAGTTTGAACTGTGCAGAATAGTATTTTGAGTGTCCCATTTTTTTATTGGGTTATTTCAAGAGACTAAAGTGGCAGCTGTGTGTGTAATTAAAGACAAGAAGATATCTAAAAACCGGGAACGAGTAATAAACGGGACAGTCAGAACCCTGCGTCGAGTACTCGCTCCACTCTTATTTTAATACAAAAACAAAAACTCGCAATGAAATAGGAATTGCGATTACCAAGATTCAGTGCTGCCCCGCCGTGGATATATTTCCGGCAAGGCAGCCTAGCTGTGCTGTTCATCGCAAAGTTTTGCAACACAAGGCATTTTTATTGCAAAACAGTGCTAAATTTAAGACACAAACATTGTGAAAATAAAGTTGTCGCACTTTCTTGCGATGATCAGTGCATAACAGTTCAATGCCAAAACTATTGCTTCGTTCTAAAAGTGCATTATCAATAATTCAGTTTAAATAACAGAGTCCGGTTTCTTGATAACTGCATGTGTCTTAAATGACTCGTTGCCACAGCAGTCTCATTGTATTTCGATGAACAAGAAATCCTTCACGCAAAAAAATGTGCGTGCTGAAATAGCGAATTGCTTGCTGAATCAGCAAACATTGTGTGCTCTATATGCACAGCAAACATGTTTGCTGGAGTAGCAGGCACTTGTTGTCAAATGAAGTTTCACTGCGTCAGCGAACAGTGCTTGTGACTTCAGCAATCACGCATTGCAGCAGCTGCACACACTCCCATGCTGAAATTCCTATAATAATTCCTATAGGCATAGGCAAAGATTTAATGAAATTGGAGATGTAGAACAACAGAAATATTGCAAGGGCAGTGCCTCGTACGCCTCTTGATGACAGCGGTGTCGACATCTCTGTAGAAACACGTTGCCCTCGGTAGGTGTTGAACCCGTGGACCCGGGGCAGGAATCTGTTGCCGTATCAACTTCTCTACCACGGCACCATTACGAAATACGCGGGCACAGTTCGGTGTGTCTCTAGTCGCCCCACAGCATACGCTGTTGCTAGGTGCAAAGAGTCTTCCTTTGATATGTGAGAGTGATCCTATACGAACAACGTACCTCCCTATAGGAAAGAAAAATGCGCCTATAGGAAAGAAATTTGTTTTGATAGGAAGGGGCAGTTTCTATGAGAAAGGAGACTATTCCTATGATGCCTATAGGAACCATTAGGAATTTTAGCCCGGGCTTCTCGCTTGCCCAGCAGTGATTGCAGTTTTAGCAAACATTGTTTGCTATGTTCGGACGAATTTCTTGCCAGAGCCGACAACGTGTGTTGCTGCGTCAACCAAACATGAGTCCGCATTACAGCAAACAAAAGGGCTGATGTTGTCAATTACAGCGAATTTGTGTGCTGACCCAGCAAACATGCAGCCAGCACACAGGTGTTTGCTGTTTCACCATAACAATTTTTTTCCGTGTTGAAGGACGTGGACAGGTCACCTTGCTCGCCACATCGTGAGCAGCCGTTATGAGTACCACCGGTCCCAAGGCCATGTTGACGACGGCCAGGATGAGCCCAATAAGGTTCCAAGTGCAGCCTGCGCTCCGCGTACGTCCTTGACCACCACACTCGTGACGTAGACGGTGTCCCAGAAGCGCGTCAGCAGCACACAGATGGTTGTGAGTCCAAGGACGCGACCGACTTCAATGACCAAAGCGGTGGCCTGCTGGTGCTTGTGGCGGAGCTGACGCACCTGCAGCGCACCGATATCGACTCGAGATTATTTCAGTCAAATTGGCGATACCGAATCGATACCGTTTCGCGACAACTCTACTTGGGTTTAGGTGGGACTCGCAAGCAGAGGCCGGATGAGTGGATGTTGCGTGGGCGAGGATGCAGAGAATACTCACCCAGTCCAGAAATCCCATGGGACATCAAGGAGTGTGCCATTTTCCTTATCGGAGCTGACTGCCATGTATTATTTTTTTTGCAACTTTTTATAGTAGGTATTTCCATGAGACTTCAGTTTCTTGGAATATGTTTCTGATGAGGTCCCTCATGTAAAGTAGTTCGGTTCCATGTTATATGTTTTCTTATGTCACTCATAGAAGTTCAGGTGGACTACTTTGACAAGTGCTGGGCTGCTGAAGGCGTTGCACAACAATGTGTCCTAAGAGCAAAGTCCGATCTCCAAAATGTGTCGTCCCATCCCCACTCCTTTCACCTGCGAATGAACAGGTGACATGGGAGTAGTGGGGTAATGGCGACACAGTTTGTAGAACTTATCGTTCTTGAGACACATCGGCAAGCACTTCACGCACGTAAAGATTCGATGCTGAGGGCGAAGGTGATGGTGAGGTCGCTATCACTGAGCGCAGCACCGTCCTCAAAATTGTCCCTAAAGTGTAACGGGTGCGCCTAGTTATTTGCCCATGCAGCCATAGATATGTAGCTTGTCCTATGAAGAGTGGCTAATGCCATGCCCCCATGGAGTACCATTCCATGCGCTTACAGTCGCAGCGGACCCCGTGGTGACATTTGCCATGGAGTCTTGATTTCCATGGAGAGCCGACTCCCATGGTGACATATTTCCCGAGTGAAAACTGCTCTATGCATGGGGGTGTTGCGACTCTTACTTTTGCTTTTCAGGCCACAAAGACCCCCAGGCTTGCACCCCTGGAATGCATTAAACCTCTAAGCGAGATGAGCTGCAACTCCATATCCTACACTTAGCGTAAACCTACCAGTATCGCAATCCTGACCGCCTGCTCTGGTTGACCGGCACCCAACGTCTCTTTCGTTGCGGGGTTGACACTGATCGGCAGCGGTTCCCATTTTTCTACGACGAGCAAGAAACGAATTGAAATAAGGAGTCTTCAAGATTCTAAAATTCATTGCCGTTAAGAAATACAGTAAATTATCCAGCAAAGCTACAGTGAAAACTAAGCAGGACTACAACCATAAATACATAAAAACACTGTTGCGCATGCACTACTGGTTACGGCTTATTTGATCAACTTTTATTTTTAGTCCCCGATTTGTGATTTTTAGGCCTAACTTGTCGGTGATGAACTGTCGGCGGAAAATCCATCAGGTTCAGTCGCACCGGGTTCATTCGGGCAGGGGGTGGATGGGAACGGTCTGAGGGCGCGAGTGAAGCGATGCTCCAGCCACCTGTTTCATGTCCGCGCTCTCTGAAGCTCAGTAATGAGGCCTTACTTTCCAAAATTACTGCTTGGAGTAGTGGGGAAATTTAAAATGTGTTAGTGACATTTTTTTTAGCCGATACACTAACCACTGTGGACAATGCACAACAATCAACAAGTTTTAGCGTTTGAATTGCCATGTAACATATTTAGAATCTCAAATACGTGGAAAAGGGTACTCTACTGAATCCTAAATCGGAAGAAGAAGAACAAAAATAAGTCCTACAGCCTACAGCAGCGTTTCCGATATGCGCTGTCGTTCCCCCTCCACCCGGTTTCCCCCGCGAACGAACGTTTGCGAATAACGAACATCGAACGAACGTCTCCCTCACAAAAACGAAAAGTACGTTGTTGGTCCGCGAAAAGTCTCCTTTAGTCCACTTTTAGTCCCCATAGAGTCCCTTCCTTTGACCTCGTCGACGCCGCCGCTGGTAAAGTTCTCCTTTAGTCCCCAAAATCCTAGCGCACGAGTCCGCTTTGGGTCCGGCGCAGCAGGACTGGGACGGGAAGAGGCCTCTTGGACCGGGTCCCTTGGAGCGGACCCGTCCTTTTTGGAGTCCCTCGATTGACACGTAGGACGCTTTTGGTCCCTGCCGAGAGGCACGAGTTCGTTTTCTGGCCGCTTCGTGGCGGACTCGTCCGTGAAAGGTGCGCTTAGCGGGAGGACTAGGACGCTTGAGTTCTAGTCGGGAGAAGACAAAAGGAAGACTAGTCCTCGAAAAGTGAGCTTAGCGAGCAGGAGAGAGGACTAGGATGCTTTGAGGTCTCGTCGGGAGAAGCCGGAAGGAGGAATTGCCCTCTGAATCGGCGCGGAATATGGGTGTCCATCCTCCATCCACTCTACATGTCGGCTTGGTAGCTTCGGGGTAGCGTGCGCGCTCTCAGGCTCTGAGTCGTGGGTTCAACTCCCACTGAAGGAAGCGAGTTAACTATAGACTGGGGCAATTAGTCAGTACGAAAATTGAATTCTCGACGAGGATTAATTGATTCCTCACTTCCAGCCTAATATTTAAAAAAAAAAAAATTGCATGGAATTCCCTGCTGAGAGGAGAGGTCCCATCCCTTCCCCCTAAGTGGAGGTAGCCCCCCCCCCCCCCCCTTTTTCCCCTGAGAGGTTTCCTCCTCCCTCCCCCTCCCCCTGGCCAGCGGGTCGTTCTGAACGATGGAGACTAGTCCGTTTATAGTGCGCTCATCGTAGGTCCGATACCTGTAAGCGCACTGGTCCCGTTGGTCGGAGGCGGGATCAGTACACACCGCAGTACGCTTTTTCACCACTTTTGGGCGCGTTAGAGGCCAGTCCTCTTGCTCGCCACGCACTCAAAGCGTACTGGCCCGAGCGGACTCCGGGCGGACTTCTCGGGGACTAAAGGAGACTTTTCGCGGACCAACAACGTACTTTTCGTTTTTGTAAGGGCTGCGAATAACGAACGTCGAACGAACGTCGGCGAATAACGAACGTCGAACGAACGTCTGCGAATAACAAACGTCGGTCTGCGAATAACGAACGTCGAACGTCGGTCTGCGAATAACGAACGTCGAACGAACGTCTGCGAATAACGAACGTCGAACGAACGTCTGCGCATGTGCAGACTTGAAGTACCCTAATAAAACGGCTGCCGACTTGGAATCAATTTCACTCTCGCATACTCTGTCAGCTATGAAAGGGAAGTAAACTGTTTTCATACTCTGCATAACGCTGGCAGCAAGGCCCAGTGACGCGTGAAGTCCAACGAAAACGGCTTTGATGCGGCAGAGCACCACCACAAGCAGCGCCATGTACAAGGCGCCAAGTATGTCGTCCACACACGAACCCAGCTCAAGCAAGTGGAGCAGAACGTTGCTATCCGGTCCCTCATGGGAACTAGAAAAAAAACAGCGGGTGCGACATGATACTACACTGTACATCAAAATGTAAGCTTCTAACGCGGTGAAACAAAGTGTCCTGCTACCTTTTGGCAAGGCGAAAAGTCTCAAAATCCTTTGCTGAAATTCAGATGTCTCAATACTCGTTCTCTTTACTACTAGTAGGCAGAACAGTAGTAGTAAGTAGTAAAGATCGAGTAAAAAGTCATAAAATGTCCTTAAAATAGGAGACATACCGCACTATCATGAATCAAATTACGTGGCATACCTGCCTGTAGATACTACTCGCATCCATGACGGTTCTTTCAATTTCATCTTTCGGTTCGTAAAATTCTCTTATGAAAGAGACTGTTTTCCATCATAACTCCCTTTCCTCCATACATAATTTGAAAGAACCCTCTATCACGGACAAAACAGGAGCACAAGCCCTATCGATTGACACCTCACTCGAATTCATAACTGGTGTAGTTTCTGAGAAAAGGGCGTCTTATGACGCTTTTCGTACAAACCAGCGCAATACTCGTTCTCCCGACAGTTAGCTGGTTGTTGGCAGCGGCTCGGTTGCGATGGTTTCAGCGACAGAAATAATCAAAGAGTGTACGTAATCATCAAGAACTAGCCTATGATGAGCGAAATTACATAAAGTATTCGAATGTGACAAAGTGAAATAACTTTGAGTTTCACGTGACTTTGGGATGAATTTGAATGAGCTGCGGGTAAAAAGTATTGAATTTCGGTATAAATTTCTGTAAATTTGAAATTGAATTTCTTGAATAATTTCATCAAAATCAGGGATCTTTTTAAATTTTGGGGAACAAATCTTCAGACGTTTTCCCCTCGAATATGACTTCAGATTTTTAAAAAGCCACGGAGTTGCTGCGATTCCGAATCTATGATAATATTGTCATCCGGTTAGCCAGCGTAATACCGGCCCCTACAACATAGGCCGGCTGCTAATAACACACACAGACAAAGAACACGATCTGAAGCGGGAAGATAGACGTGTGCCTTTCGTTTTCGCGGGGAAGAAAATTTGCCGAGTGTGGCAACCTTGACGCAGACTTGCCAGTGCGGAGTGCTCGACCAAGAGGTCTATCTCGCGGTCGATCGTTCGCACAATCTGAAGCCACAGTACCACCATCAGCCAGCGGAGGGCGGCCCGGTCGGCTTGTCGAGCGTATTGCGCACTACTGGTGTCCCTGAGGAGGGCGCGCGTCTGCAAAAAAAACGAGTGGCACTGTCGATTACCTTACAAAGCACGATAATCGTAATATCAGGGGGTTGGAAGACCGTTGAACGACTTGTTCCGTGCGGTAGCGAGCGCGAGCACTTGTGCACAAAATTTATGTAAGACTACTGAAACTATTATTTACACGCTGTTCTCCTTCTACATCCGGTAGGGGTAGTTTAAATGTCTGTTCACTCTTCTTTTGTTCAAAATGTAGTCGATATGCCTTACATAACAGTCAACTACTAAAGAGTAATTCTGTGACGCATAAAATACACAATAGGCAAATAATAAAAATCATACACGCTGCTTATTAGCAGCAGCCGAGGTCTATCCTGTGCTAATATCACAAATTTAAGAGACGAAACGACAATCGAGTTCATGGTTATGGCACAAACTAAATGCGTCAATTTTCGGCTCGCTACGGCATTGAACCAGACCAGTCGCCTAGACGGCCTTGCTACCTCTGGTGGTATTACAAAGAAGCTCATGAACCAAATTGTTCGCATGCTCCACTGTAGCCATATTCTTCGTGTTTACGAACAGCGTATACTGTTGCCATTTCCTAGGGAAATGGGCCTGTTTCTAGATACAAATAAAAGAAGCCCCGTAGTGTGTGTGTGTGTGTGTGTGTGTGTGTGTGTGTGTGTCTGCGTGTGTGTGCACGGAGTGGCTACCTACCCGCTTCATGATTCGGCACACCGCTTTCGTGTAGCCGCCTAGGAGGCACGAAAAGGTGCGCACGGCGCTACTGCCCACGTTCAGAGCGCCCGAGATGCAGGAGACGACACCGCGTGCCGTCCCATCGTATTGTATATCAACACCATGTCGATTTCGAAGGCGACGTGGCTGGCCAAGGCTGCCAACTGCAGGGCGCCGCAGTACGCGCGCCAGCCGCAGGGCGCCACGAGCCGTCCCGTCGAACGCACGACGCGCAGCGGGCAACAAACCGAACGAGCGCAGCACCAGCAGAGACACGCTGAGAAACATTGTCGCTGCACGCCACAATGTTATTACCATTTCCATCAGAAATTAATATCTTGTATTTTTAAATGGTATATTCCGCAGACAGCAATAGGGTATTTCAAGTATGACTTGGGGCGAAAGTAAGAAGAACAAAACCGGAAGTCAGGAAAGGTCGAGGGAGCGGGTGGTGCGGGCGCGGTATGAGAAAAATACAGTGCGGATCAGGCCTGGATCGCCGTGACCGGCCAGAAACAAAACCTATTTGCACTGCACGTTTCTCATTCCGCGCCAGCATCACCCCTGAAACCCCCCCCCCCCCCCCCCCCAGCTCCCTCAACCTTTTCTGACATCCGGTTTCGTTCTTCTTAGTTCCGTCCACAACCATCTCCGAAATACCATATCGCGGTCAATAGAGTTCAGTCCAATTTAACCCTGTTTTGGGGGAAACGTCATCGACGTAAAACTTGTGGACGGGCTGAATCAAAATGATAAGTTGGTGAAACTATTTGTGTCGAATCCACGTCTTCCGTGACCTGGATCGCAACGATTCGATATCGATACAATTTCGAGAATCCATCGATCCCGATGACAAAGAGACGTCGCTTCGGCGCGAAATAGACGAGGCGAAGGAGGGTTCTGACGACGCATTTTGCAAATACGCTGTTCTGCGCGCGTGTCGAAGTCGAAATTGCCTCTTATTACAGGGAGATCGGGAAGTGAAAGCCAAACTGATAGAGGCGTCGAGGACGACCTAACAATCATTTCCAGCACAGTCCTGCCTCGACCACTGCTCGGTTCGCCGACTGGCTCCCCGTAGTTTGATCAGCAAACTGTTGCCATTGGCGCAACGGGGCATTCACCATACGGGTGTGAATGTAGCTACAACTTTGTAGCTACAAAAGTCTTAGCTTAGCAGAACCGACAAAACACTATGCCGGCCACGAAAACAGGCCACCACGGCACTACCATTAGCCGCAACGAGCTAACTAGGTGTACGCGCGGTGTAAATTGCGCGTTGTGGCGGAGCAAATGCAAAGTTACTAATAGTGTAAAAATTTGGGTTCTAAATTCAGTAAAAGGAATGCCCCCCCCCCCCCCCCCCGAACCCTCTTCCACTTTTGACAACATTTCACTTATAGTAAAAATAAAATGAAGTCGGCATTGTCACTCCCCCCCCCCCCCGCTCCCTTCATCTTTCCTGCACCTCTGCATTTCCTCCCTCCCCTCCCCTTTTCTCATCTCACCTGAGCGAGGTTCTGACCGATATCCAGTGTACCACGGATTACAATGTGGAAAATCAGATACCGTATTAAAAGAAAATGCAAGACTCCAAAGTTACGTATCTCACCGCTTGGAGTTTTGCAAGTAGCAATGGTGGCTTGTCTTACATTCATAGTCAACAGAACCTTTCCAAAATCAGTATGCCAGTACAGAAGAATTCTTGAGACTAGAAGCTACAGTGTCAGAAGTCAAATCTTGTTCCGTTTGATAAAATATTCATTTAAAAGATTAAAATTGCAGCATGGAAAGGCAAGCCTTACAGGGTAGGGTAAATTACAACATATTTTTAAAAAATCAATAAATTGAAGAAGGATAGTATTTAGACGGCAAAAAACTGTTCAATGAACGTTTATACTGTCCTCTTCGATAGTTTCACATTTGAAAAAATTCTGTCAATCAGAAGTGTTTGACGAGACTCACTACCTACATGCATGTTTGACAGCGGGAAACATCTTTCCTTATTCTCGGACAACGCTCGACGCTCTGATATTTTAAGGATAATATAAAATAAATTTACATGATTTGATCAAGATAATGATGACTTAGAATCAATTCTAGTAGTACAATAAGTCACATTATTTCAATCAAAATATTCCCTGCCAACTATGAAAATAGAGAGGCTTCTGAAAGGCATATGCTCAAAAGCTATGAAGTTTTGGTATGCAGTGTAGAATTCAATGTATCTGAAGCATGATTGGTAAACTGAACAACAAACTTTGCTATGCAGTCTATTGAAAGTAACAGCATTTCATGTTCCGACGTGTTTTGACAGTTGTAGTAAGTTAGTATTGACACGATTTACATGCCACTTAACAAAAAAATATGAAAACAGTGTGAAACGTAGTTTATGTCTTGGTAGCCTTTGCAAGTGGGAACGTACCCTTAAATTTAAGCTGGCCACATCAAAACTGCTATTAACGAGTCATAAGATGAGATGAGTTTTAGAAACCGAAGTTATCCACTGGCCTTTTACTAAATCTGAATAGGATCAGTCATAAAATAATTTAAGATGGACA